>LNAC01000038.1:2188873-2461863 GCA_002007465.1 Ailurus styani | reverse complement strand
AGAGAGAGAGAGGGGGAAGCAGGTTCCCCACTGAGCAGGGAGCCCGATGCGGGCCTCGATCCCAGGACCCTGAGATCATGACCTGGGCCGAAAGCAGAGGCTTTAACCCACTGAGCCACCCAGGCGCCCTCATTTGTTTGTTTTGAAGCTGTCATGGCTGATTGGAAGAAAGATCAGACTCAGAATCTTGAAAGAAACTGTAGGAGATAAAAGGAGATGCAGAGGGATTGGTTCAAAAATATAATTGTTTTACAGGGCCCACTACCCATCGAACTTATCTTATTGTACATAGTTTTTCATGTTTTTTTCTATGACTAGGATGTTTTATTAAGTAGTCAAAAATTTACTGGCTCACTTTTAACACTTCTGAGCAATCTCAGCCTTTTATAAATTATGTGTTTTTTTAAAGATTTTATTTATTTATTTGACAGAGAGAGAGATCACAAGTAGGCAGAGAGGCAGGCAGAGAGAGAGGAGGAAGCAGGCTCCCCGCTCAGCAGGGAGCCCGATGTGGGCCTCGATCCCAGGACCCTGAGATCATGACCTGAGCCAAAGGCAGAGGCTTTAACCCACTGAGCCACCCAGGCACCCTATAAATTATGTTTTATGTATTTTAGATGTTGATTCTTATTTACCAATATTCATTTTTTTTTTTGCTTTTTCTTTGTAGAGTATCATTATTTTTAGGAAAAAGGTGGCATTTTTGACAATTATTTTTGTAGATCAGCTGTGTGATCTAAGAAATTCCCTTTGTTTAAAACTCTCTGTGATCGGGGCGCCTGGGAGGCTCAGGTGCTTAAGTGGCTGCCTTGGGCTCAGGTCATGATCCCAGGGTGTTGGGATAGAATCCCACCCACATCAGGCTCCTTGCTCAGTGGGGAGCCTGCTTCTCCACCTGCTTGTGCTCTTTCTGTCTCTTTCTTTGACAGATAAATAAATAAATAAAATCTTAAAAAACAAACAACTCTCTGTGATCTGAGAAATTCCCTAGCTTTTCTTTATTCTTGACAGGGCTTGGATCCACTAAAATGGAAAGCAACTTGAGTATCACTGTGCACAATTATTTATAAGATCAAAGAATCCTACCTCTGGTAACTCTTGATGATACTGTGGGTAGTAACCAGATCTAGTTGGCACTGCAATTAATAGAGAATCAGAAATTAATAGAAAACTAAGAGAAAACCTTTAATGGTGTCTCTGACACTTAGTCTTCTGCTACGTTTGTTTAATTATGATGAAATAATTGATGTTTGGTCTAGCCCTGCCCAGTGCGGAGTCTGCTTTCCATCTCCCTCGCCCCTTTCCCTCTGCTTGTGTGTTTTTGCTCTCTCTTTCTCTCAAATAAATAAATAATAAAATCTTTTAAAAAATTAACACAAAATGGATCAAGGACTTAAAATAAGACTGGATATTGTAGAACTCCTAGAAGAAAACGGATGAAATTCCTCAACATTGGTCTTGACAATGATTATTTGGCTATGGCACCAAAAGCACAAGCCAAAAAAAAAAAAAAAGCAAAAATCAATAAGTAAGACTACATCAAACTTAAAAGCTCTGCAGAGCAAATGAAACAGTCAACAAAATGAAGAAGGAACCTACAGAATGGGAGAAAATAGCTGCAAACCATATATCAGATAAGGAGTTAACATAAAAATGTATAAAGAGCTCATTTAAATCAATAGCAAAAATCCCCAAATGGTTCAATTAAAATATGGGTAAAGGAACTAAATACACATTTTTCTAAAGAAGTTATATAAATGGCCAATAGGAACATGAAAGATGCTCAACATCACTAATTGGGGGAATGCAAATTAAAACAACGAGGTATCACCTCACATCTGTTAGAATGGCTATCATCAAGAAGACAAGACTTATGCATTGGTGAGGATGTGGAGAAAGAAGAGTCCACATTGTACACTGCTGGTGGGAAGCAAATTGGTTCAGCCACTTATGGAGAACAATATGGAAAATTTCTCAAAAAACTAAGATTTTTCATCTAATTATATAGTTGCAATGGAATGCTATTCAGGCATAAGAATGTAGAAGGTCCTGCCATGACATGGATGAATCTTGAGGACATTATGTTAAGTGAGATAAGTCAAACAATGATATACAAATGCTATATGATATTGCTTATATGTATATGGAATCTGCAAAAAGCTGAACTGAAAAAAATAGTAGGTTAAAATTGTGGTTACAGTTAGGGGTAGGAGGAAAGGAAAATTTTGTTTAATAAGAGTACAAACTTGCAATTAGTAGATAAATCTTGGAGATCAAATGCACAGTATAGTCATTATATACAAAAATATTATATTATAAACATCAAACTTGCTAAGAAACTAGATCTTAGTTATTCTCACTGCAAAAAAGAAATAATTTTGTGACATGATAGAGGTGCTAGATGTTGTTACAGTTGCAACCATAGGACAATACATAAGTGACTCAAATCAACATGTTATATACCTTAAACGTACACAATGTATGTACAATATATTACAAAAAATATTACACAAATAAAAAGCAGTTATAATTTTAGTGATTTTATGATTGATAAAAAATAATTCCTGGTAAGTTAAAAGTGTAAATATGAAAAGTCAAACTTTATAAACATTTTAAATATATAATAGAATGCTTATATGAACACCGGGAAGAATATTTCTTTACTAAATCAGTCAAGAAAGAACAAACAAGAAAGTAATAACTTTTTTTTTAAAGATTTTATTTATTTATTTGACAGAGAGAGAGAGAGATCACAAGTAGTCAGGGAGGCAGAGAGAGAGGAGGAAGCAGTTCCCTGCTGAGCAAGGAGCCTGATGTGGGGCTCGATCCCAAGACCCCGAGATCATGACCCAAGCCGAAGGCAGAGGCTTCAACCCACTGAACCACCCAGGCACCCGGAAAGTAGTAAATTTGATAAGATTATCATTAACATCTTTGGTCCAGAAATCACCTCACCAACAAAGCAATAAAAGCAACTTTGAAAATATTTGCCATGTAACTATGATTATATTTGTATCACTCTTTTTGGCAAGCATTTCATTTTTCCTGCCAGATATTTTAGAAGAATGATTTTGCTTGTCTACTGCTTATGCAAAAGTTGCGTGGTCATTGATTTGCTTTGATCAATGAAATCTGAATCAAACTAACATGTGCCTGAGTGTCATTTCTGGGTCAGAGCTTTAAAAGCCTAGTCTCTATTTATTTCCTTTCTCTTTTCCTTACCTCTAGGGACCAGAAATATCCCAGACCCAGGAGTAGTTGCTCAGCAGTGGATCCCCGAGTGAGGATGGTGGAAAACAAAGACCCAGTTGAATCATAGGGAATCGTATGGTGAGTGAGATATAAACCTGTTTATTTCTCAACTTATTTTTTTTACCATAATGTAATTTAATCATATGCTAAATAATAATTTAACAAAATTTAATTAATTATAATTAGAGTTCAAATCATATAAAAAACACAGTTTTTTAAAAACTCAACAAATTAAAAGACAAATTGAAAGTTGTATGAACAAGTTATTTACAGAAAAGAAATCTCATATGGTGTATAACTATGTGAAACTGTAAGCAAATGCTAATGATTTCCTGGTAGATATTACTTAGTTTTAATTCCCAATGTCATAGTCACCTGACATTAAGTCCCAAAGATCCCATCTATAAGAATCATCATATTGTGGGCTGGGGCTTCGACACACAAGTTCTGCAGGGGGGACATTATTCAGTCCACGGTAGTCAACAAGCCTCATGTACCTTGGGGTGCTTACCCAGCAGGTTATGATTGGACACTGAAGCTCAGCTAGGGCAGTTTGCTCACCTTTGTCAGTTTTTTAACCAGAACGTTCTGCTCATTGTCCTTCAGTTGCTCACAGGGGCTCACAGAAGTCATCTCTCAGGGAGTGCAGCCTCAGATCCAAGGTGATAATGTAGGTCAGTTCCTAACACAGTAGAAGACACATACTGTGCTTTAAAGTAATCATCAGACTTTATTCTTCTAGTCCATACTTAGAAGTTATAGTTCCTTTTGATGACTTGCCTAGAACTCAGGTATCTGCTCTTTTGTTCCTTTGAGGATAAGTTGTATAACATCACGGACTAAATTTTTCTGTCAAGTTTATCAAATGATCTGTACTTAATGCATTAGATTCTTGATTTAAGCACATCTTAATAATCTACTTGTGGAATACTCTTCTCATCTGAGAATAATAGAAACTCACTTTGGAACAATATTAAACAAGAGGATAGCACTACCTCCTTATTCTACTTCTGTTCATAAGGTTTTTACTTTATTATTGAGTTTGAAGTTCTTGGGGTTAGTGCTAGATCTTGGCCTCTACTCTACAAATCAGCGTATAATTAGGTAGTAGAAAGCCTCTGGGTGTTTTGCTTTGTCACTTAAGTAGTTTAGATCTAAAGTGCCCAGAATAAGGGCTCTATAGCTGCTAAATCCCTTCTCTGTTACAAAAACTCATGTATACTTTTTCTCAACATGGGCTTCTAATCATGGTTGACCTGACTTTTCAGACTGTCCTAATAATATGAACCCCAGAGCCTCAGATACAAAGAGCCAGCAGTTTAATATGGATTCTATCACAAATATATCTTCTCCTGGCCTAGCATAAAAACTCAGAAATGATGAGGGGACTGAAGGTTTCTTTTTTTCTATGTCTCAGATAATATGTTACATTGTTTGATGTCAGGAAGGGACTCAAACTAAAGGTTAACGATTTTTAAAAAACCATTAATTTACAAAAGAGAAGATGAGTTCATTCTGTCATTTATTTTATAGAACGAATAAATTTTCTTCCATGGGTTTCCAAGAGTTGCAGAAATTACTGTCACAATTAAACTGTTATTATAAGATAATTGTGTTTCTTAAAAAAAAAAGTATTTATTCATGAGAGAGAGAGAGAGAGAGAGACAGCCCACAAGTGGGGTGTTATGGCAGAGGGAGAGGGGAGAGACAGGCTCCCCAGTGAACAGGGAACCCAATGTGGGACTCAATCCCAAGACCCTGGGATCATGACCCAAACAGAAAGCAGACACTTAACTGACTGAGCCACTCAGGTGCCCAGTTGTGTTCCTGTTGATACTACATGAAAACCTCTTACAATGTTTTGGGAAATCTAACTTAATATTTTTTATTTACTTACTTACAAATGTATATATTTTTATTTTATTTTAAAAATATATTATTTATTTATTTACTTATTTATTTGAGAGAGAGAGAGAGAGAGAGCGCAGGTGAGCATAGGTTGGGGAGGGAGTAGAGGGAAAGCAGACTCCAAGCTGGGCGAGGAGTCCCAGGCAGGGCTCAGTCTCAGGACCCTGAGATCATGACCTGAGCCAAAAAGAGTCGAATGCTTAACCTACTGAGCCACCCAGGCATCCCTTAAGTTAGTTAGTAAAGATCTACTTTCAATGAGCTTGTACACCATGTATAGATGGCATGTTTTGAAAGGGTAGGCTAATTTACTTTACTTCTGCAGTTAGCAATGACAGCAGATAGTGCTTATGAAGACTAATTATATGACATTTTGCATGTATTGCCTTATTTGATCCTATGACATAGGTAGTTATTTACCATGTTCTACAACTATGGAAAGCAATGTTTATAATTTAAGAAACTTGTCAAATTTAGGTGACTAGTAAGAGGTAGAGTTGAGACTGATTGATTGGTCAAAGAGATTATTTATTAATATCAGAGAGAGAGAGAGAGCAGGAGGAGGGACAGAGGGAGAGAGAGAGAATCCCAAGCAGACTCCACCCTGAGCATGGAGCCTGACACGAGGCTTGATCCCACAATCCCAAGATGGTGACCTGAGCCCAGACAAAGAGCCAGATGCTTAACTGACTGAGCCACCAGGCGTCCCTGGAGTTGAGATTAAATGTTGATATTCTGACTGCAGAGATAGAACACCTAATCATTATCCTCTCTTCTCTATCAGTAGACCCATGTGGGGTAAAATGTTGAACATACAAATCTTTGATTACTCTCCTTGAATATTTGAGTTCAAAATTTGATAATCTACAGTTTTAAAAATTTATCATGTGATTCTTCTGACTGCAAGGTATTAAACCTCTGATTTATGAGGTTTAAACTTTTCAGCTGCAGTTCCCTGATGGGCATGAGTTTCCAGGTTATTGAGAGCTTAGTCTCATTAAAATTTATTATTTTTCAGCATTCTCATTCATCATATTTTAATATTATAAGTCTATTTCAGATAGTGCATGAAAACAGTCCCTGATCTCAAGCTTTGACAAAGACTGTTCTTTTTAAAAGCTGGTTAAATATTTGTGTTACGGATGCATTCATCATCAAAAGGTCACAGCTCCAAAGGGGAAAGAAAGTTAATCTGGGGAACCCTAACTGGAATACTGCTTTCTAGTTAGCAGATGCAGTACTGTCACTAGTAGGGCAGGAAAAGTGCTCTGTTATTCTGTGACTCTTATGGTGCCTGCAATTGCCTAAATAGACATTTGCTCACAAATTGAAGCAATTTCTCAAAAACAAACAAACAAACATATATCTAAGTTTAGACTTGAAAATCTGGTAGAAATACACAACCCTACGAGATGTAAAATAGAAGCATGATTCAGTTAGAAGCATAAAATACAGTGGTGGTTATCACTGTAAGTCCTAAACTGAATACAGCATTAAGGAGGAGGGAGAGCCAATAACACTGTGATTTCCTGATGCTTGAATCTATTACCAGAAGACAAACTTCCTTTTTTTTCACATTTCTGAATTTATATGGCAGAAAACCCAAAGAAATATAAGAATTACATTCCCTCCATTTTATATTTAATTTCAGTATGTTTGAAGGTAAAGCCAATGATTTGGGGACCAGATGTTCCAAATATGAGAAAGTTTTGGAGATAAGGTAAAGAAGAGAAGAAGATCCTGCCACCTACAATTTGATAGAGACTTTTCCAGAGCCTGACACATAGTAAGAACTAAGAATGTTTCAGAATAATGAACCTACAATCTTCCCATAAAGGGACTGGTTACCTGGAAACTAATTCTTCTTATTTTCATACAATCTCACTTCCCCTTTACATTTTCCCCTCAAAGTCTACTTTTCTTTATTTTGAGCATAATTCCTTAAATAAAACTTTTATGAATGTGAGCAACTTCAGGTTGTAGAATGTGATCAGGTTTCCCTATCTTTTCCTCAAAAGTTCTAGGTGATGTTTTAGCTACTGGGATGTTAATAAATTGCTGTGAGCAGTTTGTAGCTATTTGTCAATTGCTAAACTCAGGGTGGAAAACAGAATCTTCTAACAGACACCTTATACACTTAGCACCTTTTGGTATTATTTTGCCCAAATTTCAGATTCTATATACCCCTTCCTGACTAATAAGGGAGGTGTTTTCTAATCCCTTCAAAATCTGAAATTATCTGAATATCTTGATTTTATTGCTTTTATGTTTCATGGAAATTAAATATTATCTCCCCTTATCTATCTCTAACTCAAAATTTATTTTTGAATACTATGATAAGCATTGTTTTTTGCTACTCAGAGGAAACATACAGATAAGTGGACAGAACTTGCCTGTGCAATTCAGAGGCTTGTTTGACTGGGTGGGTGTAGAATGTACATGTTGTGAAACCAAATACATAGCAAAATTAATAGGCTTAATTCTCCCTTTTAGAAATGAGGGAGGAGATATCTCTTCCTTTTCTTAGAGCATTTACTTTAGAAGAATGTTTAATTATAACTGATCTCTCTTTGAAATGCAAGTAAATTTTTTAAAGGTACATAAGCCTCTTGGCAATTTCAAAACCCAGAAATGTCTTTCTCAAATAATTAGGAGCCATTTCTTTGAAATGTAAGTAACTTGGATATAATGCCTCTAACTCCTAGTGTCTGTGGGAGGATAGGAGTCTAACATCTGTGGGGTGCCTTGCTCCCAAGTTATAAAACTATGTATGAGAGGTTTATTTTTCCTTTGGATGAAGCCAATTAACTAATACAGATGGCCAATCCAATTAACAAATTTATTTAAGGTGAATTATATGTGACAAGTCATGCTGTCAAGTAGTCTACTTGAGAACTAGGTATGGTTTATATCTTGAGAACCTGCGTGCAACGGATTGTATCTGCTTGCTTATCTAAAAAGGTGAGATTTCCTCCTGATTTTGCAATCACTAGTACATTGCTTGTGATGCACATTACATTCTGTTTTAATGTTTATTCAACAATAAGATGTTTTTCTTTCTTTTCTGCCTTTGTGGAGAGATTTTCTTGGTTGGCAGGAGATTTTGTTCTAAATTATACTTCCCCAACAACGTACAATCTGTTATTAATGCTTATTTGCAAAGTAATTATCCCCAAGGCACTCAAAATCCACTTTTTTTTTCTTCTCTGGGTAGATTGAGAATAACAGTACTCAGTCTAAGGGTAAGGGTACTGGTTAGAGTTTAAACATATGTAGGTAGATCCTATTAGGTTACTTTCATTTTCAGAGAAAACTCAGAGTTCATGTTGTAAAATTAGCATTGGAAAACCTGTGACACTGAAGCAACTGTATTTCTTTGTTATTATTTTTCAGCCTGCAGTAAATAGGTGTGTTTCTTTAGATCAGTTAAGTGCTTATTGTCCGGTGTTTTGTAGTGTGGTTTTTCTCATTCATTAATTGCAAGAGAGGAGGGCATAGTGAATCAGCTCCAGGATGTGATGTGGATATTTCCAAATATTAAATTTAGGTTGAAAATGAGGCAGATAGATGATCTGAATGGTCCTCAAGGACAATATTGTCTTCAGCAAGCAACGCTGATCATAAAACAGCCAAGAACAGTAGCAGAGCTGATCAAAGTTGGAGAAATGGAGCAGTCAGGAGTTGGTAAAACCCTAGATTGGTAGAGTCTTGGGTTAGTCTCCTCAGCTTGGTTTGCACAATGTCAAAAAGAGAAAGCAAAGTCTGGTTCTCTTTACATTGAACCGTAGGGCTTAATCCTTGAGTGGAAAAAGAATTTGTTACTTAAGTTTTATCAAAGGGAAAATAAGAATTTTTGATTTCCCAATATTTTCTCTCCATTAACTTATTTCAAACCTAAACCTTAATTTGTTAACCTCAGAAACAAACTATAGAATAGAAAAAACTAGGGAATCAATTCAGCTTGAAAGATGCTAGGGAAGTCTTCAGAGAGGAGAGGACATGTACACTGGGCTTAGAGAATGTGCAGAAGTTTATTGTTCATATTAAAACATTTTCCAGTGTGAAAAAATTTTTTTCCAGTGTGATTTGCTTGCTAATGCTTTAAGTTCATTTGCAAATATCCTACATGTCACTCTCCTCATAAAGATATCCACCTTAAACATGAAAATATTTGAATTACTTCTCTTTGCTCCACCTAAAAGACCAAGAGTTTAAATATGGACCATTAGATGCTTCCTGCTCTAGCCTCTTTTTTAAACTACAGAGGAGCTTCCTAACCTCATGATACAATGATTTCTCTTCTGCCACAAAGGTCCCATGTGGGTTTTTGGGAAGAGAAGGAAAATACAAGCCCTGTTTTCTGTATTGTGTGTTTGTCGTTTTCTTTTTTGCCACCTTAAATTTTTATATAAGGTGAACGGAGGGAAAAAAAAAAAAAGCTCTGATCTATGAGCTCTTACTTATCTTCTATTTACTTCACATTATTTCTCTCAAAACTATTTACTTCCTTGAAATTTCTATAAGAAACATACACTATAAGATGTGCTCTCTCATTTTTAATTAGCACTCACCAGCATTCTCCTAGAAACATTATGATTTAAGGGATAAAGTAAACATAATTTTCAAGGATAAAAATTTAAATAGCATCGATATCTTGTAATATATCATAAGGATTAGTTCTATCTTTCCAACACAAGAGATTTAAAAATTACCTTTGAATATAATATAATGTCATATATGCAAAAAACATTTCATTGTACTCAGAACTCAATTAGTGGAATAGTTAAGAGACAATTTTTAGGCTAATGAACACTGATTATCGAAGCCCCTGAAGGTAGATGATCTAAGAGACTATCTATCTCACCGTGGTGTATCACTAGATTTGTAGGTGGACTTTTATTTCAACTATTTTATTTTAAGTAATCTCTTTACTTCACATGGGACTTGAACTTATAACTGCAAGATCAAGAGATGCATGCTCCCCAACTGAGCCAGTTAGGCACCCTGAAGATGTTTTAGGAGAATTTTTGCAGCCAAATAAATTTTTTTATGGATTTAAATTTTATATATGATCATGTGCTATTTATTGCCATATTAAAGAAAATCCCCAAGCTTAATTATTTAAACAACAAATATTTATTTCACAGTTTCCAAAAGTCAGTAAAAATGGAATAGCTTAGACAGGGGTTCTGACCCTAGGTCATCATGAGTCAAGTTTGCAGTCAAGTTGTCAACCAGAATGCATCCTCTGTGAAGCCTTGACCATTGCTGGAAAGTCTGCTTGTAAAAGGTTCAATCATACAGCTGGGAGTTGTCCCCTAGGGTACCATTGCTTTTTCCATGTGTCTGTCGTTTTCGAGCATTCTGTTCTCCACATGACCTCGCTAACAAGATACGGTGGGATTCCTTTGATGGTGGCTGGGCTCAGAGAGAGAGAAAAAGAGAGAGAGAGATAAAAAAAAAAGAGAGATAAATGCAAAGAGAGATGAAGGAGAAGAAGGAGAAGAAGAACAGGAGGAGGAAAAACAAGGAAATGAGGAGGATAAACAAGGAAGAGGAAGAGGTGGAGACCAGGAGAAGAAGAGGGGAAGGGAAAGGAAGAGAGGAAACAGAAGGAAAGAAAAAAGAGAGAGAGGGGAGAGCAGGAGAGATAAAAGAGAGTGAGCACCAAGCACTAGCTTGTGAGGAGGGAGAGAGGGCGCTCAAGACTAAAGTCTTAGTATTTTACAGCCTTATTTCAGAAGTTACATTTCAAACTTCCTGTGGTATTTTATTCCTTAGAAGTGAGTTATTCAGTCCAGCCTATACTCAAAGGGAGTATATTTCCTGAAGTGAGGAATATTAAGAATCTGTGGACATATGTTTAATATCACCACATATCATAAAACTATTTAAATCTGTTTTAGAACTTTAAAGAAATAAATTTTTTTTTCAGTTAAACACAATTTTCAACTGAGCAGAAATAATTTCCCAGCTGTGGAATGGCATAGAAGCTTATTGTTGAACACACACACACACACACACACACACACACACACACACACAGCAAATTCACACATAATCAAATACATAACCTTCATGCATAAAGTTTTGTCAGAGGAGAAATGCTTGACTTTTCAAAAAGCCTCATTCATTAAAAATGAAATTACCTTTGTGTTCATTTTAGCTGTAACCTTTAAGTAATCAATGACTATATACTCCCTGTAATCATTCTTTAAAATTAGAATTATTGAAAAGCTTTATGATCACTGATGAATGAAAGAAAGTAATATTGATTTTTGACTAGGAGAGATGATCTCAGGCAGTAAACATGTGCAGTCCTAGAAGAAATCATTTCACTCTCCTTTCTGACACTATTGAAATGGGTCAATTTTAAATAAATTCATCATGTTTTAAAATTTAATCACACATTACTTTATGATACTTTAGATAATGTTTTAACTTAAGGAACTCCAGGGTGAAAAAATTATATTGCACCAATTAAGATATTACACTAGCACAAATATCCAAAATTGTATAGGCATGCATATATATTACTTTTAAGTCAATTTCTTTTTACCTTATTTTTTTGTCATATTTTGTTGTTGATGTTGTTGTTCCTTTGTTTCACTAAGCAAATTAATTTGTGTACATAAATGTGGAAGACAAAACCACTCCTCTATGACTAATCATCATTTAATAGGCCTTTCCTTTCACTTATGATAGGATGGACACAGAAGCAAGCTGACATTTTCAGGCCATTGGAATAATAGTACCAATAATTCTCCTAATAATTTAAGTCATGATGTATGTGATACTCTGCAGCTTGAATAATGAGCGTGTTTCCTTATGTAACAAATAGGAAGACAATTTAGAAAAGTGATAACTTACTATTTTTAAGTCTTAAAATTTTAAAAATAATAAAGAGATTATACATTGAGGAAATGTTTCATCTTTAAACATATTTGTTCTCTATTTCTTAAATTTTCCCCCTTTTCAAAAACTAAATCATACGTTGTTTCTATAACCTCAGTTCTCAATTTTATTACTCCCTGGGAAGTATTTTCACGACAAAACAATAAGCAGCCAAACCTAAATATGAATTGATTAACTCCTTATTGCTATAACCTCTGGTTATTCATTCATCTGTTGAAGGGCAGCTTGCTTCTTCCACAGATTGCCTATTGTGGACATTGCTGCTTTGAACATTGGGGGGTATGTGCCCCCTATTTTCACTACATCTGTATCTTTGGGGTAAATACCCAGTACTGCAGTTACTGGGTCATAGGGTAGGTCTATTTTTAACTTTTTGAGGAACCTCCATACTGTTTTCCAAAGTGGCTGCACCAACTTGCATTCCCACCAACAGTGTAAGAGGGTTTCCCTTTCTCTGCACCCTCTCCAACATTTGTTGCTTCCCTCCTTGTTAATTTTTGCCATTGTAATCTCAATGTGGTTTTGATTTGAATTTTCCTGATGGTTAATTATGTTGAACATTTTCTCATGTGTCTGCTAGCCATTCCTATGTTGTATACCCACTTGCTTTACTTAACCAACAGTATCATCTGCTCATAATCAGGTAACCTAGCTAAGGATATAGTTCTTTTGTAAACTATTTTTTGTGGAAAGCTGTTTTGAAACTCCCTTCCATTGTTCTCCTATCCAAACTAACATTTAGACTTGTCAATTTCATCTTATCAAAATAGACCTACATCCTTTGACTTATCCCTCTTATAAACAATAGTTAGAGCCACCATAATCAATTTCACCTAATTACTGTAGTATATATGTATTTTTAAATTAGCCCCCTATTTTCCTTTGGACAGTCCCATCCCTAGCAAACCCACCTGAATCACTCTCAAAACTGTAATGAACTATATTTTTTAATAACTCTGATCATTGAATTCTCATGCTTAAAAAATACTCTGAACCTTCTCAGTGCATTTAGTTTCAAATGCAAAACTTAACCTGCCCTACAAATCTTTATTTTCCATTTCAACTTCATCCTATATTTGCTTCCCCTCAATCTCTATATTTAACCACTGTGATCTTTTATTTAATCTGAAAGCTATGCTCCATCTTAACTTAGAGTCTTTACATATGCCATTTTCTCTCTCTGACACTGTTTTTCTTGATATTTGGATGGTGATTTCAGAGACATTTACGTGTTCTCTGCTGAATTGTCTCATCCTCAAACATCTCTTAGGAACACCTCACCCTAAAGCCAAATCACATGACCAATATAAAAATATGTCATCACGGCCTTAGTTTTGCTTAAATATATTCTTATATGCCATACGATATTTTACTGTTTAAAATTATTATTCATTTATTGGATGATATTGGTAAAGGCTTCTTACTCAATGGTGATAAATTCCATGGGGTCAGAGATGTCATCTTGATCATCTATCTTCACACCCACTATAATGCCTGGTAGATGGAGGCATTCGGGATGTAGTTTCAGGATTAATAAATGATGATTAAGTTTGTGTTTTTAGTCTCATTTAATTTTATTACAGAATTAGTGAAGAAAAATAAGATTTTTCAAACAAATAACATTATAGGCACATGTGCATTGGGCTTGAAATTTTCTAAGCGATGGGCTTGGCAGTTATAGAAAAAAATCCCTGCTGCTATGTTCTCTATAAAGTGTTTCTGATCTGACTCCGTTCCCCTAGACTCGACTCTACGTGGGACACATGATCTCAATGAAAATACTACTCGATTCTAGGCTTGCCGATTAAAGTCAAAACTCCTTTGTATGATACATAAAACTTTTAGACTTCTGATCCTGTTTAATTTTGCAGACATACACTCCTGATATGTTTATCTAACCACTTTTGTTCTAGACCTATAAAATAGATTTTGCTTGAAATCGTGTAATCTTTATCTTTCTACACCTTACCTCTGGTGGGAAGGAGGTGCAGAATATTAACACTCTGTGGTCAATGTAGGCCTTGTTGGCCTAGTGAATTTTTTCAAAACACAATATTAAGTACCATATTGCCCAAGGTTGAGAGGGAACTGGGAACCACAATAGGTCTGCCAAGAAGAAAGCACATTTGAAATATACACAACACGAGAAAAGTTAGAATAATTGAAGTGTGCGTGTGATTGGGGCACGGAGGAAGCATTTGAGTTATGAAATTCAAAGACATATAACATTCCTGCAATCTGGGGTCAAGAAGTTGCTCTTACTGCCAAAAACTTTAAGCTTCTCACACCCACAAACTGGTGATGAGACAGAAAGAACACTGAGTCCTACCACCTCCACTATTCCTAAAATTCCTAACTCCATGGCCTTTATTGCCAGGGATTAACAATCTCAAGATGGGCTTTAATTTACTTCATCCTTCTAAGTGTGATACACATGCATACAATGGGAAAGTGGGCTAAGTTTCATCGGGAACACTGGCTCAAATAGAACTGCATCATTTACTTTTTTTGTTTTGTTTTAGCTTTTTGATTTAAGAAGACTAGAATGAGGGTTGAAAAAGATCCGTCCATGGTCTACCACATACCTTCTGCAATTCCCAACTAAATAACACAGACCCATTTAAGAATCTTATATCTTTTCCTCCCACCATGAAACTACCACACATCCTATAACTCTTTGTGGGAATATCTTCCCCAATACACTCTGAGATATCCTGAGCCATATTCAGCTGTGTAATCGTTCCATTATGAGAGCTTCTAATGTTAAATTCTTAATAAATATATTTTGAATTATTTAAATACAAACGAATGAATAATCAACTGCATAACCCAAATTCCTGATTTGCACACAGCTAAACTTTCCCCTCAAATGTTCTATGATATATTTAACTTAGACAAATGATTTGGCATTTACCACATTTTCCAAAATTCATCCCAGTAATCAATGAATCAGCTTTCATAGACATTTGAACTAAAAGTTATTGTACATATTGTCAGTCTTCATAATTAAACTATTTTCTTTTAGAATAGTAGCAATCCATAGTCAATTCTGTATTTCGGGTTTATATTGATAAATATTAAACGAATAAAGGAATGGATAATTGAATTCAATGACTTCAAAGTAAAAATCCATCTTTGATTTCAAAGTTCAGTTATATTCCAAAATGCTTGAATTCTAACTCTCCATATAACATTAGAAAGCATACCTTGTATTTTATATAAGTAGGGAGGAGTTGGATTCCCAACATAGAAGATAATGAAATAACTCATTATATTTAATCTTAAGTAAATCAACAAGGGTGACATAACTAGTTTCATAGGTCAATAAAACAATTAGGAAACATTATAAGGATGCATTTATTTAGCAAATATTTATATATTATTTACTATTTGCTAAGCATTATATTAAGCAACTTATAAACAGTAACTCAATTAATTATTTTGTCAGACCTGTTTTTATTCTCATTTATTGATGAAAAAATTGAGGCACAGATTGGTTAAGTAACTTGTTCAAGGTCAGTAGCTAAAACTGGTAAATTCTAATTCTACACTAAAGGATCTCTCTAGAGTTCATGCTTTTAACCACTATACCATATGATATTAATACTTTTTTATCTGTTTCACCAGTGTTGTATAAAGTATTCTATATATTGTATAATGTTTTTATATTATTTGTAAACTGTAATAACAAATAATATTTGAGTTTTATTTTGATGTGAAAAATTATCACAGCATTAGGAGCATAATTCACAGGAGCACAATTCACTACCTCACATTTGTGCGGATGAGAAGTCTGGATACGTAGCTCACTGATTTTCTGCTGGTTTCACACTCCAGGAATCTGGTGGGCGTTCTGATCCGAAGACTCTGTGCAGGAATCTGCTTCTCAGCTCATTCAGGTTGCTGGCAGAATCCACTCATGTTTGGAGGAATGAGTTCCATATTTTTCCTCTGCTGGTTATCAATCAGGAATTAGGCTCATCTTCTTTTTTTTTTTTAAAGCTTTTATTTATTTATTTATTTATTTGAGAGAGAGAGAGAGAGAGAGAGAGAGAGAGAGAGAGAGAGAGAGATCAGAAGTAGGCAGAGAGGCAGGCAGAGAGAGAGGAGGAAGCAGGCTCCCTGCCGAGCAGAGAGCCCGATGCAGGCCTCGATCCCAGGACCCTGAGATCATGACCTGAGCCGAAGGCAGAGGCTTTAACCCACTGAGCCACCCAGGCGCCCAAGTAGGGTGGTTTTAGTTTTAACTTTTTGAGGAGGCTGCACCAGTTTGCATTCCCACCAACACTATAAGATTCCTCTTTCTCCAAATCCTTGCCAGCACCTGTTGTTTCTGGCCATTCTGACAGGTGTGAGGTGGTATCTAATCGTGACTTTGATTTGTATTTCCCTGATGATAGGTGATGTTGAGCAAATTTTAATATGTCAGCCTTCTGGATGTCTTCTTTGGAAAAGTGCCTATTTATGTCTTTTGCCCACTTTTTTTTTTTTAAGATTTTGTTTATTTATTTGACAGAGAGAGATAGCGAGAAAGGGAATACCAGCAGGGGGAGTGGGAGAGGGAGAAGCAGGCTTTCCCACAGAGCAGGGAGCCCAATGAGGGGCTTGATCCCAGGACCCTGGGATCATGACCTGAGCTAAAGGCAGATGCTTAATGACTGAGCCACCCAGGTGCCATTTCTGCCCATTTTTTAACTGGATTATTTGTTTTTTGGGGGTGTTAGGTTTGATAAGTTCTTTATAGATTTTAGATACTAACCCTTTTCCAGACATATCACATGCAAATATCTTCTCCCATTCCAAAGGTTGCCTTTTAGTTTTGCTGATTGTTTCCTTCACTGTGCAGAAGCTTTCTATCTTGACAAGGTCCCAATAGTTCATTTTTCTTTTGTTTCCCTTGCTTCTGGGGATGCATCTAGTAAGAAGTTATGACAGCAGATGTCAAAGAGGTTACTGCCTGTGTTCTCCTCTAGGATTTTGATGGTTTCCTGTTCTCCCATTTAAGTCTTTCATCCAATTTGAATTTATTTTTGTGTATGGTCTAAGAAAATAGTTCAGTTTCTTTCTTTTTTCTTCTTTTTTTCTTTTTCTTCCTGACACCATTTGTCAGAGACCATCTTTTTTCTTTTGGATATTCTTTTTCTGCTTTGTCAAAGATTAGTTGACCATATAGGTGTGTGTCCATTTCTGGATTTTCTATTCTGTTCATTAACCTCTCTGTCTGTTTTTGTGCTAGTGCCATACTGTCTTGATCACTACAACTTTGTAACATTGTCTTGATCCCTACAACTTTTTAATATGACTTGAAGTCTGGGATTGTATGCCTCCAGTTTTCTTTTATTTTTCAAGATTGGTTGGCTATTCAAGGTCTTTTGTGGTTCCATACAAATTTTAGGACTGTTTGTTATAGCTCTGTGAAAAATGCTGGTGGTGTTTTAATAGAGAGTTGATTAAATGTGTAGATTGTTTTGGGTGGTATAGACATTTTAACACTATTTGTTCTTCCAATCCATAATCATGGAATGTTTTTCCATTTGTGTCATCTTCAGTTTCTTTTGTAAATGTTTTATAATTTTCAGAGTAAAGATCTTTTACCTCTTCAGTTAGGTTTACTCCTAGGTATCTTATAGTGTTAGGTGCAATTGTAAATGGAATAAATTTTTACAATTGTTAGATCTTCTTGTTGGATAGACTCCTTTATTATTATTTAGTGCCTTCTTCATCTCTTATTATAGTCTTTGGTTTAAAATCAAGTTTTTCTGAGGTAAGTATTGCCACTCCGGCTTTCTTTTGTCACCCATTTGAATGGTAAATATTTCTTCATCTTCTCACTTTCCACCTAGAGGTGTCCTTAGGTCTAAAATGAGGTTCTGTGTGCTGCATATAGATGGCTCTTGCTTTTTTATCCATGCTGAAGAAGATAAAAATATGGAAAATAATGAAGCAAGAAGAAGAGGGAAAGAAAAATATTGGATCACAAATGTAGATTTAGAGAACTCAGTGACTCCATACAGCAAAATAACACTCATATAATAGACTCCCAGAAAAAGAGAGGGAAAAGGAGTCAGAAGGTTTATTTGAGGATATTATAGCTGAAAATTCCCTTAATCTGGGGAAGGAAACAGACATTCAAATCCAAGAGGCACAGAGAACTCACATCAAAATCAACAAAAGCAGGCCAACACCAAGACATATTGTAGCTAAATTTGCAAAATATGGAGATAAATAAAAAAACAATCCTAAAAGCAGCAAAACAAAAGAAGTTAGTAATTTACAAGAGAAGACAGGTTACTTTAGCAGCAGATCTATCCACAGAAACTTCGCAGGCAAGAAGAAAGTGGCATGATATATTCAATGTGCTGAATGGGAAAAATAAACAGCCAAAAATATTCTATCCAACAAAGCTATCACTCAGAACAGAGGGGGAGCTAAAGCATTTCCCAAACAAAAACTAAAGGAGTCTGTGATCCCTAAACCAGCCCTGCAAGAAATATTGGAGAATCTTTGAATGGGAAAGAAAGACCAAAAGGATCAACATTTCTTTTTTAATGACTTTTTAAAATACTTCAAGCAGACAGAAAGTCAGTAAAGATATAGTTGATCTATATATGGCTAATTATATTATTGAGTCATAATTTTTATCATGTCTTATATTATGATTTCACTGAGATAAAATTAATTTTCTATGGTATTATACCTTACCTCATTCTAATATAAGTAAAATGTCTTTATTTTCTATTACATCCTTCCATTTTGTAATTATAATAGTAGAGTAGTTGAGTAGTAGAATAGATCTTGGAATGGAAAGGGAGGCTATAAAAGAAGCAAATGTCTTTTAATTAAAAAAATTATTTATTTGTCATCTCAAGACATAAAAAAGGGGGTTTTAATATTCAGGAGGTAACAAGAATAACATGTGCCAATATTATTTCTTTAGGGTGTAACATTATTTTTGCTACCATTGTGATTTTAGTATTCCCAACACTGACATTTTATAACTGATTTTGTTTAGTATCTTCACCAAAGAAATGATCCAATATGACAGCATAATTAAATGGGAGCCAAGAAGTATTCCTAATATATGAATTTGCACGTTATTCAAATGTGGAAAAGAGTGCATTTGAATTTAAAGGTTTATCATGTGTTTTCTCTAATTTCTGTTATGTCTCTTCTTATTCATGTTCTTAATAATTTCAGGAATGCATTATTATCAATGCATCTTCTAGTACATAAAGCATCATGATGTAAATTATAAATAGTACTGTGTATGAGAAGCTAAATTATGAAAAATGCATTTATTACAGGAATCTCACACCTATGAAAGAACACATAGTTTGCCAGTGACAGCAGGGAGCATATAGCATGATGGCTTCGAATGCCATTGTTTAAATCTTATCTATCTGGGAGCTGAAGAATTATATACAATTTGGCTTAGTAATTTAGATATTTAAAGTAATGACATTTGTTTAAAAATAAATTTAAAGTTATTTCTCTAAACAAAATAAGTCAATCAGAGAAAGATAATTATCCTATGATCTCTCTGATATAAGGAATTTGAGAGGCAGTGTGGGGGATCATGGGTGATAGGGAGGGAAAAAATGAAACAAGATGGGACCAAGGAGGGAGACAAACCATAAGAGACTCTTAATCTCAGGAAACAAACTGAAGGTTGCTGGAGGTGCGGGGAGAGGGATTGGATCGCTGGGTTATGGACATTGGAGAGGGTATGTGCTATTGTGAGTGCTGTGAATTGTGTAAGACTGATGATTCACAGACCTGTACCCCGGAAGCAAATAATACATTATATGTTAATAAAAAATTAAAAAATAAAAATAAATTTAGAAATGAGAGAATGTTAGAAATACCTCAATTAAGAAATTCACATTTATATATTCATTGGAAAAATAATCTTCTGAATAGTATTATTAATAAAAGAACTTTGTCTTGATTTACATATTCCAAACAGAAGATTTCTAGACTATCGTTAGCAATAGCTAACAGAATAAGATTTACAAACCCAAGAAGTCATTTTTCATGTCAGTGTCATTTTAGAATAAATTGATGGCTGCTAAAATTTAATTTGGTTTGAGTCTCTTCTGATCATATTTATAGTTTTACAGATAGCCATATTCAATGCTATTATATTATATATTACAAGAAATATACCAGGTTTAAAGTAAGAACCTATTTTAAATTCTCTGATATTCAGAAATCTCTATCAAATTGTGCTAAGCTAAGGATTTTAAACAAAACCTTTAACTTAATAAAGCACTTGATCCCAATAGTAAACCTGCCAATATGAATCTCCACATTTTATTTTTGCATTTTCTAAAGCACATCTGCCAGAGTAATTAGATAAAGACTTATGTGTGCAATCTGATATTAGATAAAAAGTTTAAACTACAGATGACACAATGTGAATATACAGAGGAATGAATTGATTTTTATGTTAGTCCTGAAAAGAAAGTTCATCTTTTTGAAGTAAATTAAATTTATAAATAAATTTTGAGAGTGATATGTTGGGTCATTTTGGAGGGTAGACTTCTGATTTCTGATGTTAATAATAGGATAATTACTTGTTGAATAACTTTTAAGTGATCAAATAAGGAGATAATTAGAGGGTTCAGTAACTGCATAAAGGAAGGAGGGAATATTATATGATACCACAAACAAAATATAGCCCTTATTGTGCTTCAGTTTTAAAATATTTTGTCAACTACTTTCTTTAGGGAACACAGCTTGACCTAGACTGGTTTGCTTGTCAGTTTTTGCAATTTTTTTTTAAGTTTATTATTTTGGCTCATGGTTAATGTAAAAATATTTAGACTTACATTGACTAAAAGTAATAAAATCTTGCAGCTTGTGGTTGTTCACAGGATTTGTTTTGCATTAATTTAGAAAATTCTTGGTAGAGTTAAAATCAAATGGCTGTTAAAGATGTGCAGGGTGCCTGGGGGTCTCAGTCAGTTAAGCATCTGCCTTTGGCTCAGGTTATGATCCCAGGGTCCTGGAATTGTGTCCCATGTTGGGCTCTCGGCGCAGCAGGGAGCCTGCTTCTTCCTTTCCCTCTTCTCCCCTGCTCTTGCTCTCTCACTTGCTCTCTTTATCTCAAATAAAGAAAATATTAAAAAAATAAAGATGTATAAATCAATGCTAACGAGGAAAGAGAAAAATGCACTTATATGTCACAACTTTCTATTGTTACCATTGGAAAAGATAAGGCAGATATTATTTTTTAATTAATTGTATTTTTTAAATATAAATTTAGTATAGTGAATATTTATGCCTTCAAAGTTACCCATTGAAGTTAGTGTTTACAATTTTTTGTGTCAATTATATAGCTTTCTCCAAAATCATTTTAGAACAAAAGAAAACATTTTAATTATATATATTTGCTAAATTATGTAGATTAGTGGGTTATAGAATCTACATTATCATTTAATCTTCATCTTTTGCATTATGTCAATATCATATTCAAGCTATTTGTGACACCAAGTTTGATTACACATACAAACATGTGTATCATAAAGACGAATTGGATTAAAATAATCTTAATGGACTACACCCAAAATATCCTATTTTATTGTGGTCTCTCTCTCTCTCTCTCTCTTTTTAAGATTTTTATTTTATTTTATTTATTTGACAGAGAGAAAGAGACAGCAAGAGAGGGAACACAGGGTGGGGGGGAGAGGGAGAGGGAGAAGCAGTCTTCCCACCCAGCAGAGAGCCCAGTGTGGGGCTTGATCCCAGGGTCCTGGTATCATGACCTGAGTGAGCTAAAGGCAGACAATGACTGAGCTACCCAGGAGCCCCTGTTGTCTCTTTTCTAATGTTGCCTCCCTGTTTAAATTGACCTGAGTTCTTGCTCTACCTGTTGTGCTATACTGTGGAGCATCAGTCTATATTTTTATACAATGGAAGGCGACACAGTTCGCTTTGAAAATGAAAGAAGTAAATGCTGTAAAAATTATTTTCTCCAGTAATTTACTACTATTATTCTCATTTTTTAGTTTACTTAATTTTTACAATAACATCTTAGGTAATGAAGATATATTTCCAGATGAATTTTCTAAATGAATCAGTAGGCTTTTAAGATGGATTTATTAATTTTTTAGAGGTGTAACTTCTTGGTAACTGATTGTGACTAGAACCCATTCTTCTGAAATTTAAAATCAGTACCTTGCCCTCTCCCAAAAAAAGGAAAAGTAAAAACATCAGAGGTTGTTTATCTAAGGCAAGATTATTCATTTATGTTAGAATATTACTGTATGTCAAGTTAATAAATGCATGAATGATGAATGGAGATGGAGTAATATTAATGACCCACTGAGTTTCCTGTTGAGGGGTAGAAATGAGCTAAAGATCTATATATTTCTGATTTATTTAATGTAGTGAATAGTACTGTCATTCACATATTTATACCATCAACTAATATATTTTGGCATCTTGATTGAATTCGTGGTATAGTATTCATTTAGTCATTAAAGTACCATTTTTTTAACTACCAAAGACTTGAGTATAATTTTAATTTACTCTATCAAAGCCACATTTACCAAGTTTAACACCCCAAAGTATAGCTAAGGCTGCATATCAGGAAAAAAAAAAAAAGAGGAGTTTTCTAAACTGCCAGATGCTTAGTTTCAGCCAGTCTTCGTGATTGTAAATCAAAAGAAACAGTTATTATTTACAAAAATGGCAAGACATTTTCAAACTATAGATTGTTTACCATTATTTTATCATTTTGCTCTGCTATCAAAGTTTGGCTCATGAAGGATATTTTATTTTAATTTATCAACAAATGGAGGAAAAAAACCCAAATTAGATCAATTCATATGGGTACTTTTCAGAAACGTTTTGCTTTTAATTCAGGATCAATCATTTAAACTTGGAAAGAAAATACTCATGTGGAACCTCATACAAAAAATAAATTTTAATTCTATTCCTATACAAATCACAGTGTTCAAATAAACCCTGAAAGTATGTTTTGACCCTTATCAAGATATTATTTTTTTTAAAAAGATTTTATTTATTTATTTGACAGAGAGAGAGAGATTACAAGTAGGCTGAGAGGCAGGCAGAGAAAGAGGAGGAAGCAGGCTTCCTGCCTAGCAGACAGCCCGATGCGGGACTCGATCCCAGGACCCTGAGATCATGACCTGAGTGGAAGGCAGAGGCTTTAACCCACTGAGCCACCCAGGCACCCCAAGATATTATTCTTATTACTGATCAAACATATAAGTTTAAGAGTTACATAGCTATAACCTGTTATAATATTAAGACAAAATTATAAAGAAATAGTTCATAAATCCTCATAAATAGTTAATTATGGAAAAATATAAATATTCACATATAGGCATAATATTTGAAATGAACATAATCAATCTCTACATAAGTAGCTCTATTTCCTAAACTTATGTCCAAATATGCTAAGTATGTTTTGATCTATGATTAATGAAAAATCCAGGAACATATTTATAGATTTCATTGACTGAATGATGGTATTAATTATTTTAGCCATCAGAAACTTATATCTAATTAATATAGCCAAATATATTATGCAATAATTCAGATTTACCACTTGCTGCTGTAAAGGGCAAGTTATCCATGCCAAAATCGCATTTTTAAAAAAAAAAACATGTCATTTTTGTTTTAACTTATGAAATTTGATTGTTGCTACATTAAAAAAAAGTTCAGATCATTTTAAATGTCCTGGAAGATAAAACTGAAGTCTGTCTGGTTTACTGCCAAGAAAGAATGATAAATAAGCTAAAATCTAAGCCAAAACATTCAAAGTTATAATGCTGACCCAGAGAAGATCAGAATTCTTACTCGAAGGGAAAAGAAAGTTCTTGAGGGCTCCACAGGAAACAGAGCATAGCATTTGGCATTTTTGGATTCCAAAAGTTCACCTAAAAATCTAGTGAGCTTTATAGATAAGTGGGATAGTTGAGACATGAGAAGTAAAACCACAGAAAAATATAAACCTTTCTGGAAAATTATCTTTATATCTTGATGTATTGCTGTCAGAAGCTTTTAGAGGAGTCATATTAACTTGTTTTAGGCCTGGAAACACTTCAAAAATTTGATTTGAAAGAAGGAAATTGATATGTACTTCATCTAATATAAAATGCACATAAACGCTTAGAAAATTTTATGGATAATTTATGTCACTTGTTACATAAGAATAATACCTGCTTTACACATTTTAATCAAAAGATCAAGAGATTGCACTTGGAAATTCTGGTTCCAATAATTGCGTTGTAACTTCAGCCCACATATTCATTTCCCAAACTGATGTCATATCCAGATAGTAAAGTAAACCAGATGGCTTTCGGATGTTGTAGTGTTAAAGCATAGGCTTTGAAACTAGGTTTATTTCTGATCAATCCCATTTCTATCAATTTCTCAAGATTACACCCCAGTTCATAAGGCTTTTTAAAGACTAGTATTCTTATCCTTAGAATATGAGATTTAGTAACTCCTTATCAATGTGGTAGGGAGTACAGAGGTAATAAAATAATACAATAGTTACAAAAATAAAAAGTGGTGTTATTTTTAAAATGTGTAACAAATTACGTTTCTTCACTATGATGTGTCATGATATTCTATGCATCTATTTATTCACATATAGGTGAAGCAAATATTTACTTGGCACTTATTAAATACTATTCTGAGTACTAGAAATGCACCAGAAAGGAAGTCCCAGCTCTCATGAAATATTTATTCCAAATTGTAAGGAAAAATTAGAAACACTGATTTAGTAACAGATTTGTATAAGAAGAAAAGGACATTTTAATAAGTATTAAAAATGTAAATAAAACGTCTTTAGGCTAATTTGGAGTAAACATGAGTTCACGTATATTTATTTTCCCGATTTTGTTTGTTTTGAAATTCCAACAAATAAAAATACCTTTTATTGGACAAATTAACCCAAAGCATAGTTTCTTATGTTGGGAAGCTTCCCTCTTGCCCTTTTTATCCCAGAATACGAGGCCTTGGTTATTATACTGTCTACTGAAAAAATTATTTAACGATCAGCTACCTTACACTACCTATACACGTTTTCCCTACTTCACAGCATCTATACAGATAAAACTTAATGTATAAGGTTCACAAAATGTCAGCAGAAATCCTCTCGAAAGAATGGCAGCATTTGTCTCTTACGCGCACTGGCCTTGTGGGCCAAGTTATATCCATGATCCTTACATTTGCTTATCTAACACTTCCGCAGACTATATCACACATGCTCTTCATGTTTCCTTTACCTCTTCCCTCTATAGTTGGATTTCTGTTACTCACCATCAAAAGAAGTATGACAACCCTAATGACACCAGAGTACTATACTTAAAATTAAAACTTTCACATCTAATGAGAATGCATTCATTCTTCCACACATTTCTTTGCTGCATCTTTTATATAAGATCCCTAAGGTCAAGGTTTGTATTGACTGTGTAATTTTTACAATCAAGAGCAGTACTTGGCACGTAGTGAAGAATCAATAAATACTTGTCAGATGATTAAATATCCCAGAACATGCATTTTTCAATGATGCAAAAATGGTACCATAGATAAGACCTCTGCCTTTAGTGAATTAAAGTTGAATGGGGAAATAGTTCTACCATCTGATTACATTCCTTCCGTCCACCCCCAGTGTTGTTGTTTTCCCCCATAATGATAAGGGCGTGGTTTTGTTTTCCCATTATACTACTTGCTTATGTCAGGGCATGATTTGAAGATTTGATTTGGCCATTTTGCTCTAAAAAGGAATGTATTACATTGAAGGGGGAAAAAGAAATGAAGGTATTTAGCAAAAAATAAATTTACTTAAATTTATTATTTAAAAATACATATAATTTAATGGAAATGTGGGAAGAAATAGATAAAATAAGGTGGAAGAAACTGCAAAAGGTTTTCTTTCATGTCACCAAGGAAATTGAGGGAGACTTAGTGAACCACACGAAGTCAAAGGGTCACCTGAGAGTAAGCAGAATTTGATTGAACTTTGGTTTCTTTGATGATGTTTACCTCAGTTTTTGGTTATGATATAATATGAAAAATGGCAACCTAAGTGAAATAAATATTATATGACTATAGAAATACATTTATTTGGCCTAAGTACTAGACCTAGAAGAATGTTGCAGGTGGTTTGAGAGGGGTTGATGCAGTAGATGACACTTGACATAATGAAAATATTTAAAAAAAGATGATAGATAGGTGATAGGTAGATCAATAGGTGAGGGAGGAGGGGAGAAAATTGTTTCCAGATGCAAAACGTATTTTTTCTTCCTGACTGAGTCAAAGGTTGTGCCAACTGATCACATCTCCACACAGCTACTTTGCCTCTTCTGTGCATAATTGCCATCGTCTGGACAGAAATTTGAACCCAACAATGACATTCAGTCTTCTATTTTATGTAAGGAGGCTGCCATCTGTGTGAGAATAGTGACTGACCAAGGAAGAAAGTAGAGGTAAAACCAGGAGGGAACAATTTGCCCTTAACATGTTCAGACACTTATTGTCAAGCATTTTGAAGGTTATGACATCTCTGAGTAAAAATATTATTAATACAATTAGGGATTCATGGCAATGTGTTATGTGCTATGAATTTTTAAAATTCCAACACCAGACATGCAGTGTAGCTCTCTATGGAGAGGTCTTTCAGACAATCCAGTTAAGCACCAAACGAGTGTTTTGAATATATAGTTATCATTGTACACTCCCAATATTGTCTAAGTCTAAAATTAAATATATTTACAATTGGAGTTCTTTTCTTTTTAGGTCTGATATTGTTTATATGCAGAGTAATTTTTTTTAAGTTTTTATTTAAATTCGAGATAGTGTAATATTTGTTTTAGGTGGACAATATAAGATTTTTTATTTATTTATTTGACAGAGAGAGATTACAAGTAGGCAGAGAGGCAGGCAGAGAGAGGAGGAAGCAGGCTCCCTGCTGAGCAGAGAGCCCGATGCGGGGCTCAATCCCAGGACCCGAGATCACGACCCAGGCAAAGGCAGAGGCTTTAACCCACTGAGCCACCCAGGCCCCCTCAGGTGGACAATACTGTAATTCAACACTTTGGCGCAAGACCCAGTGCTCATCACCGCAAGTGTACTGTTTAATCCCCATCACATATTCTGCCATTCCCCTGCCCACCTGCACTCTGGTAACCACCAGTTTGTCTTCTATAGTTAAGAGACTGTTTCCTGGGGACCCCTGGGTGGCTCAGTCAGTTAGCCCACTGCCTTCAACTCAAGTCATGATCCCAGAGTCCTGGGATCGAGTCCTGTGTTGTGCTCCCTGCTCAGTGGGGAGTCTGCTTCTCCCTCTTCCTCTGCCTCTCCCCTGTTCGTTCTCTCTTTCTCTCTTTCCAATGAAAAAAGTGTCAGTTTCTTGGTTTCTTTCTTTCTCTTTTCCCCTTTGTTTATTTGTTTTGTTTCTTAAATTCCACATATGAGTAAAATTATATGGGATTTGTCTTTCTCTGTCTCATTTCACTTATATGCTAAGAGTAATTTTATAGTTCAAAAATAACTAAAAATCAAAGTGACTAAACACCTACATTTTTAAAGTTTTTTAAGTATTTTGTTTAGGTATTGCATAGATATTTATTAAGATTAATCTGAATTCTAGCTTCAGTGCCAAGATTTAAAAAAAGAATGATACATTACTGACTATAAGCATCATAGTAAATCTTATCATTGAAGTGTATATGCTGCACTTGGGTTCCATCATAAAGGAGAGCTTAAGCATCCTAATTTACTTAAGGAAAGTATATAGAGTGGATCAACAGACAGTTACATTACAGAATATTATTCAAAACCTGCAAGAGGCTTATCTCTATTACAATCAAACCATATTTGTGAATATGGTTTAAGTGTAGAAAGCTGAGTAATACAGATGAGTTGAACTAGAAAATTTCTATTTTTAAATAAATCTTCTAGCATTGTCTAATGTTTAAAATTAACCATGTAAAATTATACCTTTGATAAGATGTAACTAAAACAAAATATTGGAAAAAGTAGATTAAAAAAAATGTGTGATCAGGAGAAAGCCAGAAGTAAAATCCTGAGTTGTACTAAAATTTGGGTGTTGTTAGTTATGTAAATATTAAAATTAATGGAATTAAAACCTTAACAAATAAATTTACAGAAGAAATGTATACTTAAAACTACTGAATTATCCTAAAATTCCATTGAAATTTTCAAATTTCAAATTTTACTACCCTAAAATTATATCACAACGTAATGTCACAGAGAAAAATTTAGGATAAGTATATACTTAACTATTTATAACCATTTATATATTTTAAAATACTTAATCGACTATATTATTTTAAAAATAAATATACTCTTCATTTTTTTTACAGTGGCATATTTTCTTTTTTTGTTTAAGATTTATTTATTTATGGGGGGAGGGGCAGAGGAGAGAAAGGGAAAGTATCACAAGCAGACTCATCCCTGAGGGCAGAGCCGGGCACTGACTTGATCTCATGACCCTGCAATCATAACCTGGGCCAGAACCAAGAATCAAACACTCAACCAATGGAGCCACCAGGCACCCCTAAAGAGGCACATTTTCTAGTAATATAGAAAGAACTATGTAGATAAGTATAAATTAATTTACAGCCAGTTTAGCACACTTAAAAAAATTTTAATACATAAATATTAGTTGTTAACAAATTTCTCACTAAGTCTCATGTTTTCTATTTTTTTTTCTTTAAGATTATTTATTTATTTATTTATTTGACCCAGAGAGAGAGATCAGACCACAAGTCGGCAAAGAGGCAGGCTCCCCGCTGAGCTGGGAGCCTGATGCGGGACTTGATCCCAGGACCCTGAGCTCTTGACCTGAGCCAAAGGCAGGTGCCCAAATGTTTTCTTTTTTGGTTAAGGGAGTATCTCCTTTAAAACTATCCTCCTCAGATGTTTCTCTTATTTAAAAATAGCCTTGGGCAGGGGCGGGGGAGGGGGGTGGTGGGGGCTGCTCGGGTGGCTCAGTTGGTTAAGCACTTGCATTTGGATCAGGTCAGGATCCTAGGATCCTGAAATTGAGTCCCATATTGGGCTCCCTGCTCTGTGGGGAGCCTGCGTCTCCCTCTCTGTCGTCTGCTGCTCGCCCTGCTTGTGTTCTCTCTCTGTCAAATAAATAAAATCTTTAAAAAAGTAAATAAAAATTAAAAATGTCCTTGGACTTACTAACAATTGTAAATACATTATAATATAAGAAACATTATTTTCACAGTGGAGGCTAACAGGCTTATACCTACTGATAGCTTACAACTATTACAAGAATTCTGACACTTTGGAAGTAGTCAAATAAACAGAACATATAATTATCAAATCCAAACACATGTTTATAAGACATTTTTCTTTGAAACTCTCATTTTATCTATGAAGAGACATCTTGTCAAAAGTAAATGATGGATAAATACAAAACCTTAATTTCAAGCAGAGTTAAGATTAATTTTTGACTGCAGAGAGTATGGGTGAAAAACAAAATAGCACAAGATATTACAGGGCATAGAGTTTACTTCTAATGAATGAGCCCTCAGCTTTACTCCACCTCAGATTCTAGCAAACTCTGCTAAGTTCAAATGATTAGCTACACAACCTTGTGTCCTGTGTAAGCAAGGGCCAGGACAACTGTACTAAAACCTTATTTAAACTCAAAGATACCGTAAGACAAACAATTTGGAAAACATTAGATGTGGTAAAAATAAACTTTCTCATAAAGGAATAGAGTAGAGCATTGAGATTAATATACTCCTATTTTCTACCACCAGGGCCCTTTCAAAACTATAAAAAGCCAAAGACTTAGGTCTCTGGGCTCCTAGGAGCTAGGGGCTTCTTTGATCCATATGGACGGCAGAGACCACTGAAAGATGAAAAGGCTTTGAGTGGGAAAGGTCACTGAATCCACTCAGGTTTATGGTTTATTTTGTATATGTCCTATGCTCAGCCTAAAAGTTGATCTGACTTCAAAATCCACATACAAGCAACCTTAACATCTTTTGAGTTCTCATTCTCTCCTGACTTTAAACCTGAGTGTGCTTTTGTGATGTGGCCAAGCTCAGCATTCCAACAAGCCTATCTCCACACTGATTCTGCCCTATTACATCTCTCTTCTCACTCTTAAACCACGAGTATAAAAAAGAATCATCCATACATATGTGAAATTGGCAAAGAAAGTCGCAAAATACTGTAATGAGTGAACACTTTGGAAATGGCGCTAACCTCTACCACCATCAATGTCACCTTCTGTTCAGCATCTCTATATGTCTTTCTTAAAACTTAGCAAATATCTTTTTTACTTATATTGTATGTCACAAGGGGGCATGGCTTAGAATGCTGCTGTCCAGAAAATCAGAGTACAACATTCTACTAGCTTCGGCAGGTGAAATCAGTATATGAATCCACACATATGTGGTATTACAGCTCCAAGTTATGAAATGTTATAAAATGCTTGGAAGGACCCCTAACAACTTGAGTGTTTCTTACAAGCATTTTGAAAGATGTTTTTTTTTTCTTCACTTATGATTTATAAATTTGTAGTGACATTTTCCCTCCTAGGAAGTCTACTGAAGTGAAACTCAACTATATAAATAGTTCCATGGGATAGGGCCACCTTGCCTACATTTAACTGTAAGACACACTAAAGAAGAGGTTTTCAACCTGACATCTAGAGTAGATTCTTCTTTTTTTTCTCTTTTAGAAGCTATATTAAACTATTAGAAAAGCTATTATGAAATTTCCCAATAATCTGGAAATCTATGTCTTCAAAATCTACAGTCTATGTAATACGGTGTTGCAACAGATTATCGAAGAAAAGCTGTCTACGCAGTAAAGAATACAACAGGTAGGGTTTCCTCTTCCCAACGGGCTCCTGCAAAATAACACATTGCTATTTGAATTGTGTGCTGCTTTGCTATTCAAATGAACCAAAACATTGGGGATAACAAAAGTTGCAACTAAAGTGATGTACATTTGTGAATTGTAATCACAAAAATATATGTAATGAAAATAAAAAAGTTATTGCCATCATTGTGCAGTCTTTTTTTTTTTTTTTAGATTTTATTTATTTATTTCACAGAAGGAGAGAGATCACAAGGGGGTAGAGAAGCAGGCAGAGAGAGAGAGGGTGAAGCAGGCTCCTCGCTGAGCAGGAGCCCGATGCGGGCCTCGATCCCAGGACCCTGAGATCATGACCTGAGCCGAAAGCAAAGGCTTTAACCCACTGAGCCACCCAGGTGCCCTGCACACAGCACTCTTATAACAGATTTTTTGTTCATGTAAATAGTAGTCGTCTAAAAGAATTAACAGATATTATACAGATCCCATATCTCATAATACCTTATAATTCATAAATGTTTCCATGAAAAGCCTGCCTATATATTACGATTTACAATCCTAGAGTATTAGTCCGGTGAATTATGATTATTAATTACATGAATAAATTTCTAACACTTATTTGATATATGAGCATGTCTACCAATTAGAAATAGCATTTGGGGATCCAACTACAGAAGCTTAAGAAAATGGAGAATTTTTTTCCTTTTAACATAGCAAAGCTTATAAATCAGCAGTCTGTTGCTAGTATGCAAGCTTACATAGTCACCAGGAGCCCCGGCAATTATAGTTCTCTTTCACTAACTTCAGTACGTGGCTTTCATCAGAAAGGTAACCTCACACTTCTAGCCTTCACATGGGCAGGTGAGGCCAGCTGCAAAGAGTGTAAAAAGATTTGAAAAAGCTTATCACCCTGCTGGGTCAACTGCATTTCATGAGCCATTTCAGAAGTCACACACGAATTATCTCAACACAGTTGCATCTAGACATAGGGAAACATGGGAAATATAACATTGTTCTTTTTTTTTTTTTTTTATTCATTTGACACAGAGAGAGAGATTACAAGTAGGCAGAGAGAGAGGAGAAAGGAGGAAGCAGGCTCCCTGCTAAGCAGAGAGCCCGATGTGGGCCTCGATCCCAGGACCTTGGGATCATGACCTGAGCCGAAGGCAGTGGCTTTAACCCACTGAGCCACCCAGGCACCCTATAACATTGTTCTTAGTTAAAACTGTGGATTCTGTTACTAAGAATGGGAACGTGTACATTGGAAGGTCAATAGCAATCTCTGATGACATAAATAATAGTGACTTGGCATTGAATCTTCAACAATGCTATACACCCATCACATATTAACAGGCAAAAATAAATTTAAAAAATTCAGTGAAAGAAAAAGATGTAATTTATTAGTAGACGTTTTATGTGTCAAAACAGGCAAAAAGTGACTGATTCTATTAATAGCGACCAAGTACATAAAATAAATAACATCACATGACTTTTCAAAATTCCATTTTGGGAAATTTACTTTAAGTCTCTAAGATGAGGAACAGGAATTTATATTTTTATTCCTATATCTTCAAGATATTCAGAGTCTGTAGTATAAATAATATCAGCATAAAGCAAACTCATCAATGATTAAAAGTTTAAAAAGTAAAAAAAGGACTATAACTATAAAAGCATAGAGATATGATAATCCATTTGCTATATTATGCACTAACGTGTTTTGTAGTTTAACACATGGAAATTTACTGCTCCATTCAGTGTTAAAATTAATACAATAACAGAAGCAAGGATTAAACAGATAAAAATCAAAATGTCAGCTCAATTACTACTAATCATTTGAAACATTGTCTAAGGATCATCACATAGGAGTGTTCCTATTCATCACCTGAGATAAACTTTCCTAAGAGGCTGTAAGGCTACACAAGCCAAAGTATAGGAGCCGCGGGCGCCTGGATGGCTCAGTGGGTTAAAGCCTCTGCTTTTGGCTCAGGTCATGATCTCAGGGTCCTGGGATAGAGGCCCGCATCGGGCTCCCCGCTCAGCGGGGAGCCTGCCTCCCCCTCTCTCTCTCTGCCTGCCTCTCTGCTTCCTTGTGATCTCTCTCCCTCTGTGAAATAAATAAAATCTTTAAAAAAAAAAAAAAACAAAGTATAGGAGCCAGATCCTTGATCCTGCAGCATTGTGTAGAGTGCAGAGCACAGCAACTGCTCCCTATGTGAAGATAGAGGAAAGGAAAGATGGAAAAACATGGGCTCAGGCTTTCCTTCCAGATAATTCATCAATCATATGAATAATACCATCCCCCATGAAGAGAAGTGAATAAGTGAGTAGTGGAGAGACTCTGGAAGGCTTATTCATAGGAAAGCCTTCTGGAGAGAAAAGAGGACTTCTGTAAACAATTTTGTGTAGTTCACCCTTGAACTGTCAGCTGTACATATGCACAGAAAATAAATAAAAATCTCCAAAATTTTATCTAGAACTCTAGGTGACTGAAATATTTCACTGCACTTGTTACATGATTTTCAGATCCCATCTACTTAGACTATAACCATACTTTCTGAGCTAAGAAAGAAACAGTGCACTATGTTTACTTTAAGGAAGAAAGTACCCTTATTATACAGGACCAAGTAACACCACTAAAACTCATGTTTATGAAAAAACACAGATAATTACATTTTATTACGTGTGTTCTAAAGAGAAAAATAATTGTGTTCTGCAATGTAATTTTATAAAGTACTATTCTAAATACTTCCATTTAAACAAGATCATTATGAAAATGTTTTGCACACAGAAATATTTTTGAATACATTTTTAAAATGATCACTAAGTATATGGGCTTTGAACGTGTTGAATTATTTTAATACTTTTACACCGTAACTGGAATTCTTAAAGAGAATACAGATTTGCATAAGGGTGATAATCTTTTTTCATTTCTTTCTGTGATTCAGCTGTTGTAATATCCACTGATAATGATAATTATATGTGTTTATTATCCATGATTATCTCTAGATATATGTGCATTTTCTTTAATTAGACTATAAACTCTAAGTGGAAAATCAAAATGAAGTCACCTCTTGTCTCAGCGTCGGATTTTAAATTCTCCTCCTTGTATCCAGAGTTTCCCAATTGCCCACTGCACAATTTTACTTGGGGAGTAGAGAATGGAAAATCAGTAGAGTAAATTATGTTAGAGGAAGAAGGTACACAGAGTACAGATTTTCATTACCCTCCCACCCACCCCCACATGCTACTCTTTCTGAAATGTGAGCACTCACATGAACAAGCAGTTTTCAAATACATAATATATTGTGATGAAGAAGCTGTGTGAAACACAGAATTATTATAAAAATCAAAAGTGCTATCATTATTGTTTATTTCTGTATGAGGAGAAAAATCTTTTAGACATTAAACTATTTCAAATGATTTTTTCTTTCACCAAACCACAACTTTGGTGGAAGAAGAGTCAAAATTATATATATAATATTAAAATATTTTAAAATTATATTTGTAATATTAAATATTTATCCATTTATTATATATTATTATATTTTTATTTTTATTAATATATAACTCAGGACCAGATGTGAGCATGTATTTTGTCTAGTCAGACTAAAATGTTGACTTTTATAAAATAAATATAATAAAATAAAATAAAATGTTAGCTTTTCTTTAAAATAAGAGGCATTCCTTCAATAACTAATGTTTAAATGGCTGCTAAATCACAAGAATAGTTCTAGACACAGGCAGTGTACTAATGAATGAGAATGAGTTAATTGAGAAGAATGTACTACCTCACAAGAAAACCTCTGCTCATGGAATGTAAATTCAATTGAGATAGAGAGTAAAAAACATAAATATATAGTGTGTTAGCTTATAAATATAAAGGTGAATTAAAGAGTAGCCCTTGCTTGAGGGAAGGTGATGAATGACAAATACCACCTCCAGTTCTATTTACTTGAATAATTAATTCTACTTCCTTTTCATACAACGAGAGTTCTGTCATTAACTAGATCCAAGACACAAAGCAAGCAGCTTTTAATGTATGTCTATTCCCTTTTATTGCAACTTAGTTTTTAACTTGCTCCACAGTAATACAACAAATCACTATGGATTATTGACAATGAGTCTATATGAATGTTATTATTGATTATTTTTGTTTCTAAGGAATAAGCAGAGCTATTAATTTGACATACATAAGTAAAAAGGTATAGCAAATGTAAATATATATTTTAGTGCATGGAAATATCTGGATGTTACAATAATATCATTCGTCAAATACCAAAGCGAAAGGCTTCCTATGTCCATGCTAGTCGTCCACTATTTTACCTGGGTCCGGGCATAATTTTCAGAAGTTTTTCATATATGAGATCCTTAAAATATACAATGATTTCAGTAAACACACAGACAAAAATGCAACACTGAAATATTTTTCTCTGAGGAAGGAGCATAGCATATACCCAATTTGTATTATTTGCAAAAATAGGGAAGACTGATTATTTAGCAACAGCTTGTACTGCACAACTTTTCATTTTTCCTCCTTGTTTTCTTTCTTCAGAAATATACCCAAACAACCAATAAATATATGTTTATTTTATAAATTAAAAAAAGACTTTACAGAAACAAAATTTACATGGCCACCTGTATATCTAATACAGTATACCTTATATTTGCAAAGTCCAAGAGAGAAGGTGGTATTTGATTATTCTATTAACTAGCACCCATAAGAACACCATCCGTAGAGGCAGGGTATGGAAACGAAGAATATGAGCCCTGGGTTTCTCTGGAAAGGGCCTGCCTAGATTCTCCTAAGGGAGTCAAAATGGTTAGGTTTCTGTACTTCTCTCTCCATTAGTGTTTGGATGCCATGTGCTCCAGAAAGTCCTAATATTGGGTCAGATAATTCTTGCAGCAGAACACAGTCCTTAGAGTTGACTGGTGAAGGCTCTCCTATGACATTGCTCCCAGTAGTCAGGACGAAAATCTTTCCTTGGAGAAGAGTCTGTCTATCACAGAACTTGCCTTTTAGCTCTTGAAAAACCTAATCTGTTTCCTTCTTAATTTTTTTTTAAATACTTCCTCCTAAATCCTCAATATCAAGCTATCATAAGTCCAGGAATTAAAAAAAGAAATATTCAGGCAATTTCATAAACTCCTTTATATACAAATTTGGACTAAAATATGCTTTTGATACTAGCAATTTGAATGGTTTATGAACCAAATCTGTCATGTAATGCATACCATAATAAGTTTATAGCTAAATTCAAAAGGATCACTGTAAAATCAATCATTTCATTGCATAATCCAATATTCAGGTTGATGTACAAGTTTAAATAGAAAACATTATTTGATATTGAAATGCACTTTGTGAAAGGAGAAAGGGTAAATTTTTAAAGTTGCTCTGAACCACTCACAGCTCTGAATGATTTATTGGCCTTCTGCTACTCTCAAATGGCTGCCAGTCAGTGTTACATGTGGCATCTTTCAGATAGTGTGGCTCTTTCAAGGAAGTACTTTTCATGATAAAAATGCAACTAAAGGACCATGAAGAGGAGAGTGTGGTGTTTATCTTAATAGACCAAAACACATATTTCAAAGGTGAAAATCATTCATAGAGATAGTCTCAAGCCTAGTATTTCAATAATGTGATTTCCATCTATATATTTTAGTCCCAAGAGACAGTGCTTCACTCTCACAGAAAATGACTTGCCTAATCATGCTGGATTTCAAAATCCTTTCCATGGTGTCATGTTTAAATTGCTGGCAGGACTTGGCAATGAGAAGTAGAAGAGGGCTTTCACAAGGGAACCAGTCATTGTTTTTGGCTTCCTTGATTTTATGCCCAGCGGCAGAGACTTTCTCAAGGGCTGAGGAAAAGCAGTAATGCTAAGCACAGAGCCCATGGATAAAAGAGGGAAAAAAACTTGTAGAGCGTTTTCCTGTGCTGATTCTATTTTATTCTGAATCAAAGAATTATCCTGTCATTATCATAGTTACCTAACACTGGTAAAATCTATCTTTTGGTAATACTGATTTTTTCCTGATTCGTAAGGAATACAGATGGAAGAGAATTTGGATATTAATGGGCATTTTAGAGAGCTAATTTTAGACAGTTATAATATAGTTAACTTACATGATACTTTAGGGATTATACTAAAAGTATACTTAAAAAAATGTATCACTGGCATTGTCAACCATCATCAAATATTCAGCTATGCACAATTGTAAATGATTGCATTTTGCTGAATTTTTATATTGCTCACAAGTCTTTTAGACTGTCACAAGATTTTCTTTTAAAATAAATTTAAGGGCGCCTGGGTGGCTCAGTGGGTTAGGGCCTCTGCTTTCGGCTCGGGTCATGATCTCAGGGTCCTGGGATCGAGGCCTGCATCGGGCTCTCTGCTCTGCAGGGAGCCTGCTTCCCCCCACCTCTGCCTGCCTCTCTGCCTCCTTGTGATCTCTCTCCCACTGTGAAATAAATAAATAAAATCTTAAAAAAAATAAAAAAATAAAAAAATAAAATAAAATAAAATAAATTTAATTATTCAATGACCAAAGCATACATGTTTATCAAAGAAAATTAAGAAAAAAAGCACATATAATTAAATACCCTACACTGATCATAATTATTAATACTTTATGTACATATTTACCCTATCGGTCCTACCCTGGTGAGTACATATTCAATTTTGTAAAATGAAAGATTTATTTTGCACATAAACTCACTATTGTTTCCCTTTAAAGTAAGTGCAATGAACACGTTTATAGACAAACTTTGTTTAATTGGAAAAAAAATATTTGGCCAAAAGCTACAGGTTAAAAATTTTCTTGTTATGTGATTAAATAGAACTTTCCAAAAAAAGGGTGTATCTTTTAAATTTCATCTTTCCTACAGCATAATATCAGTGAATTTCTATTTTTATTTTTTAATTTCCAATATATTTGTGGAATGACATACGTTACATTGCATTTTTTAACACTAATGAAATCATGTCCCCTTTCTTATTAATGCCGTGCCTTTTACCTTCTGTGGTTCAGTATGTTGAGTACTGCAATGATTAAAGTAAACATTTTGGAGCCAAATTAGCCGCTTCAAATTCCAAACCTGTCACTAAATTGTTCTGTGGCATTGAGCAAATTTCATAATCCTTTAGTGCCTCAGTTTTGTAAAAGAATGATCAGGATTTTATTACAATAATCCAAGAAAATTAGAATATCTGTATAAGACTCCAAAAAGTTGACAGAAGTATTAAATGAGTTACTGTATGTAATCAGGAAAGTGCCTTAGGGAATATGGGTACTTACATTGTTTAAATAATTTAAAATTTCTGGGGTGCCTAGGGGGCTCAGTCGGTTAAATATCCAACTCTTGATTTCTGCTCGGGTCATGATCTCAGGGTCCTGAGTTGGAGCCCTACATTGGGCTCCATGCTGAGTGAGGAGCCTGTTTGGGTTTCTCTCTCTCCCTCTGCCCTCCACCCTTCAGCCCGGCTCCTGCTCCTGCTCTCTCTCTCAAAAAGAATAATAATTTAAAAATTTAAAATTTCTATGTATAAGCTTTTGATTCATCTGGAATTAATTTATTATATGGTATGAGAGGAGTTTTATATTTTTACCCCAAAACAATTCTTCAAGACAACTAATGAACAACTAAGTCTTTTACTATTGTTTATAGTATATATTGTTGACAGATTGATTTCTTTTTACATATTCTGGACTGTGTGTTCTACCTAATCCATTGCTCAGTATTCATTCTGACATAGTTTTGGAATCTAGGTGAGGCTCAGTGGGGTGGAGTCCGGAGTTGACACCAGGAAAGAATTCTTGAGATGTCTTGTTGGGAAACGGTGGTTTATTAAAGCATGCGGACAGGACCAGTGGGCAGAAAGAACCGTTGCCCTGGGGTTATGAGGGGTGGCTGATTATATACTGTGGGATTGGGAAGGTAAGGAAAATGGGAGTTTTCGAAAGGACTTTCATATGCTAAAGAAGACCTATAAAATACTGGAGGCCTTGCCATTGTCAAGTTAAGGGTTTTTTTTTTCCCTCTAACAGGGGATTAACATGAAGATAATCTCGGGAACTTTCTGGAGGAGCAGTATACTCTGTGGGCTTCAAGGGTCTGTCAATGGGCTGCAGGTTATAAGGACATTTAATTGCACCTACATTTTCTTCTAGATGTTTAGTGATAGAAATAATTTGTTCTTGTAAGTTGTTAAGACATTTGCAAACTGGGGGAGACTCAAGTCTTGCAGGATTGTGATCTCTACAAGTTAACTATTTATTCTTCCTTTCCTTAGGTTTAGGACAGCCAGGAGCACCTAGGAATGTCACATATATCCCGTTTGGGGGGAGGGGGAGGATTGTAAAGTGTCAGCTTCTACTTTGTCTCAGTTTGCCTTCTGTGTCCTCATCAATTCCGGTGTTTGTTGGGCAGCATTTAACCACTGGCTACAAACTTGAAAAAGCCCCTCTCCACTTCTGTGGGACCACATTTTCTGGATCAATTCCACCTCAATCCAATCCTTCTTTACCTATCCTCTAAACTTTGAATTCTATGAGTATCCCAAAACTAGGTGTTGGGTCTTCCTTCAACCATATCTGTCTTCCCATTTGATATGGTTTATTCATGTGGCAGAATACATCATGTCGATGCTGACAAATCCCAAAATTACCTCTACAGCCCAGACTGGTCCTTTGCATTGCAGTGTGCTGTACGTGACTGCCTAATTGACAACAATGTCTCATAGACATCTCAAGGTTACCTGGTCCAAAGTAGACACTTTGACCCTTTCTGTATTACCAACTTGTTCCTTGCCTTATCTCCCCATCTCTGTAGCATGCTGAACATACCAAAACAGGACTTTTTTTCCAGTTCTGAAATCTGGGAGTCAGTCATCATTTCTCCTTTTTCCTGTCCATGCATGTTTACAATGAGTTCATTCTAAATCAAAAGCTGTGTGATTACAGTGGGAAGCATACTTTGAGTCAAACAAAACTGGTATAATTTCTGGTTCTTAGGTTTACCAACTATATCATACATTGTAAATCACTTAATCTTTCTATCTCTAAGTCTTTGTATCTGTAAATATAATGCTTATCTTCTGACTGATTACAGGATTTCATTGAAACTGTCATTGTCATATTTATAGCTCTCTTCCTTCATCATTATTATACCTATTAAGTACCTAAGCATTTGGTTTTCTCTTGCTTTTGCTAAATAATACTTTTGCTAAAGTGTTCAAAGAATGATAGAGATAATACTTGGTATAACTACAGAGAGATATGACTGTGCCTTTGAAGTAAGAAATACAGTTTGTTTCTTCAAGAAATTGTTACATTTTACTAAGATGTCAAATTTAAGGTGATACATGTATTGCTTTATTTAATATGCTGACAAAAATACTAAAATTGCATTTTTAAACAAAAATAAATGCTTCATCTTATCTTCTATTTAATCCTTTTAACAAAAAATTCATTATGATCATTGTTAATTATTGCTGTTTTAAAATGTTATCTGTAATAAATATTTTTGATTTTGAAAAAAGAGAATTTGTGTCCCTATCTTGTCACCTTAAATATTCTTGATGCTGCTTTTCCTAAGATTAGGCTCCAAATTCATAATATTAAGACTGATAACATGTCTTTTATGTACAAAATATTTGAATTTCCTGGAAAGAACACAGGAAATAAAAAACTTTACTCCTTCATCTTATAAATGAAGGGTAATAGAAATAATTCTGAATTTCTTAGTATGTTCTGAGTGGTAATTAACTCAAATCTTTTGTGAGGGATCTTTTATTTACTAAACTTATGAATGAAAGAACAGCTCATATTTCAAGTTTAATGATATGTAAAAAAAGGTACATTAATATAAAGACTTTTCAGTCAATATGTAGTTTCCATTTAAAAGAACCATGCTCATGTTAAAGAACAAAAACTGGTACAAAGCTATCTACAATACTCCCCCCCTCCAGAACCCCCGCAACTCCTGCCCAGGCTTTAATTCCTCATCTAGCAGAGCCAATCAAAGCAATGGCATAAGTAGACATGGACTTTGTCATGATCCTCCCCACTCTTAATATGTCTTACTCTCAGGGACATTATTAACTATATTCACATAAACTGTGTATCATAATTCAAGAGAAGATTTCACTCTTTTCTATTCTACTGATGTGAGTTAACATAAAACTTTAGTCAGAATTGCTCAGTTTTATTGGCACAATGAGTACAAATTAACCATTGTATTTAATCAATAGTTTGGGAGAAATTTTGCTGAAATTGCTGAGTGTATCTTTATTGCTTGTCTCAACCAGCATTGTTATAAATCTTGGCAAAATCTATAAAGTGTTCTGAGTAAAAATTCAAATGTATTTCATACAGCTTGTGCTAGAAATGGATTTTGAACATTTCTTGATCATTTTTTGCTTCTTGGTATGAAGAAAAACTTTCTTTCTAGCTTGATGCACTCAAGCCTATCCCTCTGGTAACAGAGGAAACCATTTTAATGGAATTTTTATTAAAGAACTTGTTACTGTCTGTCATTTAATCAGACTTCACTGTCCACATCAATATCAACCTTCATGGAAGATAGAAAGAACAGATGGAATTCTGAAACTAAACCTGGCAAAGTTCACAGAGAACTTTAAACTTGCAAAGTCTATTTCCTCCTTCCATGGTTCAGCTGTGCTTTGTGAGTTAATAACAGATCATGTGTCTGGGAATATTACTTCTGATTTTTAAATCTACATTTGTTTATGTAAATGTTATAAGGGGTTAATAAAATCCATTCTTATCACCAAGAGGCACTGGAAACTTAATACTCTCTTGAGCCATGCCTACAGAATTGTTTCTCAAATCTAGATATCTGGTCTTCTGGAAGAGATATCAGAGAAAGACCTCAATGGAAAAATCAATATCAGGAAGTTCTGCTAACTAGCAAAGAAAAAATATTCAAGAGATTGATCCTTTGATTTCTATATGTCAAATAATAAGTGTAGGTCATCTTTGAATCATGGGAAATCTACCCCAACCAGAACTTCAAACTGAAGGTTTTTTTAGATTCTTCCAAAAGCAAATAGTCTTCGAAAGGAGATGGCTTCCATTTAGATATCCAGATCAAGGAAATCATCATGGGAGAAAGAGACATCTACCAGTCATGTTTTATAGAAAAGGATCTGCATTTTTTTCATATTTAATCTGTATGCTTTGAGTCTTCATTTCCATAGCTATATTTTTTCATCTCTCTGTTTCTGCCTTAGCGTTATATTTAATATGTTATCTATAAAACTATGATTCCAAATATTTCTTTCATCATCTTTAGTCATCCTTAGTCATCCATAAAGGAGTTTATAAATTGTTGCAATTTGTTTATGATTTAGCTAGTACATATATTTGAACCATGGTTGAATTTGTACACATTTCCCTTGAGGTGCCAACTGGCTCCCTTTAACACTGATCCTTTGTCATGAAATATTTGGGTTTATCAGTATTTAAACTTGACTACTTGTTCATGCTTTATCTGGAAGATAGCAGGTTATTAGATAACAAAAAATCTAAAACCCCAATTATTCTACATCTAGGAAGCAAAGCTTATGCCTACAAGGGGCACAACACCCACAGATCATTTATAGAAGGCAGCTTTTATAACTACAATTTCAGAAAGATAAGTCTTAGGAACACAATATATCAAAATGGTATGGATTTAATACTTTTTCATATTTATAGACTTCAGAAAATATGATTTACCCTGTTCTCTGTATGATGAGTTTTCCCTTTTATATCCTCTACCTGATTAACGCTGGCATGACACTGAAAGCAAACAAAATTTATCAACCCTAATGACTGTTACTGGATTTGTAGGACCAAAACTTTTTAACTATTGCAGCAAACTTGAAAGAAATGAAACATATTGATGAGATAGGCAAAATAATGAGCTCTCAAAGATGTCTAGATTCTAAACCCTGAAACTGGTGAATATGTTGCCTTATGTGGCAGAAGAGATTTTGCAGATGTGATGAAGGGTAAGGACTTTTAAATAGGATTACCCTAGATTTGGGGTGACTAAATGTAGTCATATGTCTTTTTGCAAGTAGAAAAGTGAAACAGAAAGGGACATAATGTGTGAAGGACTTGATACTCTCTTTAATGATGACTTTGAAGATGGAGAAAAATAACTGTATGAACTGAATGTTTATATCTCTCCCAATTTCGTACGTTGACGCCCTAACCTTTAATGTGTTGGTATTTGACTATGCAATCGTGCTGGGATTAGTGCCCATAGACGTAGAGAAAGACACACGAGGGATGATCGCACAATGATGAAAAGCTCTGGGGCACACAGTGAGGTGTCTGTCTACAAACTAGGAGGTGGGCTCAATCCAGGAAATGAATATCCTGGCACCTTGGCAAGCCGACCAACACAAGGAGCGTGAGCTGAGGAATGGAACTGGGCTCTAGAAGCTGAGAAAGGCAAAAACATAGATTCTCCTATAGAGTCAAGAATGCAGTCTTGCTAATACCTTGATTTTAGTCCAGGAAAACTGGTGTTGAACTTCTAATCTCAAGAACTGTTAGATAATAAATTTACATTGTTTTAAGCCACTAAAGGTGTGATAACTTTTGCAACAACCGTAAGTAACTAACACATTTGACAAATAAATACATGTGTTCACGATGGTCAATTAATATCACTCAGTTCCATATTGGCACATTATTTCTCTTCCCTCAAAAAGCAAAACAAAACAAACAAAAACAACAAAGATAATTTTACTAAATAACTTGATATTTTAAAATGAGAAAAAGTTGAACCTCTAATCAAATTTGAAATCTTTGAAATCTTAATTATTCAACAGGAATTCTATAAAGCTTCCTTCCCTCTATCATTCAACTTTTTGATATCACACTTTATACAAGTCATAAAAATTGAGAAATTTCTACATACTATGGGTTTGTTCTTTACAGGTAAGTCATAAAATGTCAGTGAGGCCAAGGAAGTCCTCAGCCAAGAAGGAAATGACAATGGACAGCTGATGGTTTAAAACAGAGAAGCCCCATGGGCACCTGGGTGGCTCAGTGGGTTAAAGCCTCTGCCTTCGGCTCAGGTCATGATCTCAGGGTCCTGGGATCGAGCCCCGCATCAGGCTCCCTGCTCGGCAGGGAACCTGCTTCCTCCTCTCTCGCTGCCTGCCTCTCTGCATACTTGTGATCTCTCTCTCTCTCAAATAAATAAATAAAATCTTTTAAAAAAATTAAAAAAATTAAACAGAGAGGCCCTGGACCTAATATTGCCCTTTCTAAGTGGCACAATAGCTACTTTATGGGAAGAATATTGCATATTTATAGAATTTTATGAGATATTTAATTATACTAAGAAGACACAAGGAAAAGATATATAAATCATGTAATTATATAATGTTGGCACATTTTCCTGTGATAGTTAACCACCAAGTATGTCTTCAATGATCTTTGCCTCCTCATATCCATGCATGTGTCTAGTGTCTTCCCACATTGATCTAGAACTTCTCTAGGTGTCTTATTAGGTATGACAGAGCTGATAATATGTGATAGCGTGCAACTTGAGGCTGGGTCATATATCGCGTGGTGGCTTCCATTTTGGTCTCTTGCATTTTTCACTCTGGAAGCAGCCAGCCATCATGTTAGAAGGACTTTAAAATAACTTTAGGAGATACTCATGTCAAGAAAAAAAATGAGGCTGTCTAACCTCAGTCAACACCAGTAGGAGCCTTGTAAATGAGCCACTCTGGAAGTGAATGTCCCAGCCTTAGCCAAAGCTTCCGATGACTATAGTCCCAACCAACAAATAAAGAGTAGCCTCTTTATTACCTACTCATGAAATGATGACTGCACAAATACTGGCAGAGATAATAAAGGCTTTTTACGGTTTTGAGACATTATGTTTTGAGGTAATTTCTTATGCAGCAATAGATGGCTAATGCAACACCCATATTGAGCTCTCTGTGCTCATCAGGTTGAGAGTAAAAATTGTTCTTTTGGCTTAATGTGGGTTCTCTTTTCTTCCTTAGAAGTGGACTACAAATACTGATCATAATTCTTCCTTTTGTATTTGTCTATGACATTGTTCAAATATGTGATTTCCAGAGTCAAAATCCTTTATTCAGATGCTGTCCCATCAAAATGATAAAACAGATGATAAGCCAAACAAAAGAACAGAAAAAAATCCTGACTGTAGAGTCAAAATAGCTCCCAACAAATATCTGATATATAATTATGTCTCTTCAAACAACAGTGTATGTCTGAATTGATCATGTTCCCAAATAAATGGTCTTTCCTCCAAATCAGGCTGAAGGACAATGAAATGGGATAAAAGAAATAAAACAACCTAAGTTAATATAACTTTGCTTCTTTGTTTGTTTTCTTTCTTGTAAGCCTTTGCCCTGGCAAGAAAAGAGTATCAAATACTAATTCCTTTATTGTTTGCTGCAAGAAGTCACTAAAGAGCAATTTATCTGAGACAACATGCTGCTCACATGGGCAAATGTTTTACCTATTCAATGATAGTTTACTTGTCAAAACTTGCTTCAAGACCCTCACCTAGCTGTGTCCACCAATGCTGAAATTATTACTTTTTGACCAATTTCCATGTTACTCCCCTTGGAAGATTCATTTAACTCACTTAAGCCCATATTTCATAACCAGGAAAAAGCCTGCTCTGAGTTCTTGTCATTGAGGCATGGCTAACGAATCTGTCAATGTGTCATACTTTCTTGGTAGAGTTTTAATAAACTTAGTTTTACTTTAAAAATAAGCTGTCTGGTGTATTTTGGGGAGTTACACTGGCTAAAATATAAAATGTTAGCTCAGGTATTATTTGTGATGGTGCTGTACATACTAGATATCATTCATTATTTCAAAATATACCTACTATGCAATCAATAGGCATTTTTTGAGTACATAGTAGATTCCAAGTGCTCATTTAAATGACGTGAATATAAAAGGTTGATCAAAACCCTATCTTCATTGAATGTACATTCTAATGGAATACTAACATACCTTTATATTATAGCATACTGAGTAGAGAACCTGCTGACATAACCAGTATCATGGCAGCAGGAAACTTTTAGGGGAAGATTTCCTTTTACAGAAAAACTATATTCACTTGTGCGGTGTGTATTTGTGTTTGTGTTTGTGTCTGTGTGACAAAGCAGACAGCAATTTTTTTTCCTTGCAGCTAGCAATAATTTGATGTCTTCATTGTTCTATTGGGAAAGACTTCTCAGTAATAAACAGAGTTTCTGGTTTAGTTATTAGTGTTATCTGATATTTTTTCTTGGATGTAGTATTCTATTCCATTTTTACATACAAACACATACACACACTTAATCTGTTATATTCTGTTCATAGTAAGAGAAGGGATAAAATATCATTCTATTATACAACAAAACCAGTCATTTTGAGAGATGCCTCATCTGAAAAATAATAATTTATAGCTACTTTATAGATTAATATGAAAATTTGATGTTTCTTTTCCAGAAATTCAAATTCACATTTCAGTGAATGGGCATCTCTCTCTGCAAAACCTGAGAATGTAATTCTTTTGAAAAATAATCCGTGCTGGAAAATTGCATGCCGTTTTGGGAAAAGGCCAATCACAAATAGCAATTACACAAAATCAAGCCAAACAAACATTCTTTTTCCTTACAGTTAAGAGTCCCTGATGCTCTGAAATGCACACAGAATAACCAAATGGAGGATGGATGTTTCTGACACTTCAGAGAGAAAATCAGTTGAACAACAACTCAGCTGACACAATCAAACTTATGCAAACCTGGAAAGGAACAAGATGAGTGTTTTCCATATTAGTTCAGCTGTCAAAAAAGTGTAAAATAAGACTATTATTTTTACTGAGCCATGATTTTACTATTCACATCAGATTTTGTTCATTTTGCAACTTCATCAGCTTTCTCCCAGGCTGTGTTCCATGACACTGAAGGACAATTAAATCACATCCGTGATAGTGTAAAGGAAGATGACAAGAGAGCACGGCGGCATTTGAATTAATTTCTATTATTAGATACAATTTGTGACCTAATAATTTAATGTGTATTTTGGCATAGCATTTTAATGAACATGAACATTTATTAAATTAGTCATTTTAGGGGACATTGTAATTTTTGAAACCAGAGTCATCTTATCTAAGGGTCAGACCACTTATAATTTTTAAAATAATTTTGCTGTGGATAGTTAATATCTAATGTCTTAAGGACTTCCATTTCCTTTTAATGTCTTACTTCCTTCACAGAAAGATTCCATGTTTGGCTTAATGTAACTATTATATTTTTTATTTGCAACCAAACTAGCGTTCAGTAACAAATAGTTCCTGCTATCTAAGAATAAATTCCTATTCTCTATATTCTATAGAATTTCTTTTTTCTTCCATAGTGTCAGGTAAAATTAAAGAGTAATAAGTTGCAGAAATCTGCCTATAGGAGTATAGATCTAAAGTAAAATGAACCCATGAGTGTCTGATGATGGATGGTGGAGGAGTTAACTTTTAAAATTTGCCTTAGGACACGAACCTCCTAACCTAGTATCTGGATCTTTTTAATTGAGGCCCCGTGCATCTGAAATTCCAAGCAGGTAGAAAATTTGGAGTGGTGATCTCTTCCAGGACTAGCCCCTCAAAGGGAAAACATGACAAATCTAAGGCAAGCTCTCATAAAGTTCTGATAGGTAACCAAGCAGAAGTTGTTCTATGCAGATGCTTATCTCAGGAGACTTGCATTCATCCATCCACCAGTCCTTAGAGAGGTAAAATTATTGGGCTTAAACCTATTCTTTTTCCTATGAACTTCCTTTTTATATATTAATATATGATGACAAAATGCAGAAGGAAAGTCAGCAATATTCTGAATCCTGTAGGCAGGTTTCTGTCAAGAATAAAATATGATCAAATGATTGATGAATTTCTAAAGATCATTCCCCATTTGTAGAGGTCAAAATAACACAGAATTTGAGGGTCCGGCAAAAAGAAATTAGATTTCAGGTCTAACACAAAACTTATTTTATCACCATGGTCAGGGAGACCCTCAAATGGATGATTCAAAAAGGCTCAGGGAAACTCCATGTTTCTGTGTTCAAGATCTTGAACCATAATGGGAAAAGAGTCTTGGCTCATTTCTGTAGAACCTCCAGGGCTATTGCCTTTTGAATCCCCAATAAACTAACTAAAACTTGTGGAGTAAGCAAAGCTAAATAACAAAGAAATATGCTACACACCACCTTGATAAGGCAGTGTTTTAGAAGAGTAGATAATGAGGTGATATTTATAGGCCATTGGAGTCTGGGCTGAAGTGGTTAGGTAGGCCTTTCTAGGCCAGTAACTGATTAGAGCAGGTCAACTCTATGACATAAGCACTTAGGATTGAGGGACACTTTCAGACGAGGGCCTTGAAGTGAGTAAGTAAACTGCTGTTTAATAAATAGCTATCTGCCCAGGTGAGAAATCTATTGTCAGAAAAGAGAGTTGTTTGCTCACACAAATTGGTTTGCAGGAATTTCCTGAAGCAAAGAATAAAGTTATTGGGCACCTGGGTGGCTCAGTGGGTTAAAGCCTCTGCCTTCGGCTCAGGTCATGATCTCAGGGTCCTGGGATCAAGGCCCACATCGGGCTCCCTGCTCAGTGGGGAGCCTGCTTCCTCCTCTCTCTCTGCCTGCCTCTCTGCCTACTTGTGATCTGATCTCTCTCTCTCTCTGTGTCAAATAAATAAATAAAATCTTTGAAAAAAAAAGAATAAAGTTATTTATTGGTTTCCTGAAAAAATAATATTATGAAATAAATTTTTAAATCATGTTGACATAGGGGCCACCGGGTGGCTCAGTCAGTTAAGCATCTGCCTTGGGCTCAGGTCATGATCTCAGTGTGTCCTGTCTCCCGGCTCGGGGGAATCTGCTTCTCTCTCCCTCTGCCCATCCCCCCACTTGTGGGCTAGTGCATATGCTTGCACACACATGTGCGCTCTCTCTCTCTCTCTTCCTCTCTCTCAAATAAATCTTAAAAAAAAATTGTGTTGACCTAGATGGTCTCAGTTTTTATTCCTAATAGTTAAGCTATGTAAATACAGATTGTCTAAAGTTTCTGTGTACTGTTGATTAATATTGTCCAGCCAAGATATTACTTTTACTTGATAAGAACTTCAGCTGAAAATCTAAAAAAATCTCAATTTCTCTTCTTTAATGAAATCATTGTAGCTGTGACAATTTCAGCTGGATGTGTGTGTCTGGATTGTGTGTACTCTGTCAGCATATTCTAAAATATCTTCTCTAAAATTTCAATTTAGAATGAATGGAAAAACTATTAAATTGTTTAAATCTTTTATTACTTAAATCTTGTATTACTTCAATTGATTGCTCTGTATTTTTATGGCAAAGTTTTTGATACCTTGTCATCAATTTAAATGAAAAACCTGTTCAGCATGAAAACTGGAGTATTTATTTTCAAGAAGGATTCTCCACCATATGTCATTTACAGAAAAGAGTCAATTCTTCAGGGTATATAAGTGTAAATTTCCTTCTGTCGGTATGGAAGTAAGCAAAATGCCAATTATTGTACATTCTTCACAGGATCCTCTGAAGCTTCAGGTAAAACTGCTAAGATGGAGAAAAATAAAAATAAGTTGCTAGAGTTTCATAATTACAAATCAGGAAATAAAAATAGAATTATTGCTTGAATTTCATATTTCTCTCCAGGGCATTAAAAACAGTACATAAACATTTTTTACAAATATTGATATTGTCCTATGCTGATTCCATATGTGAGCAATTTACCTCCTGTTAAAGTCACTATTGGACTTTTTGGGTTTTTTTTTCTGATGGGAATGTACTTAACTGCCAGAAATTTTGATTTTTTTCATCTGAAATGAGATGATAATGCGTTTCAAAGCATATCTGTTTGTCAGCATGAAAAAATATGTTGCGTATTTTGACATATATATGACTGAATAAACTTATATTTAAAAGAATCTAAGGAACAAGATGCCATATCCAAGATAAATTAAGCAATAAATGCATATTGCTTGATTTTTATACTAAATAAATATTTCCCAACTAATAATAAAGGGACTATTTTACAGCTTCATTCCCACAACTAATAGCAATGATGCACAAGCACTTATAATGTGACATTGTATTTATATATAGAGGGACTACATATGTCATCAGCACCATCTTTATCATCATCAACACTACCATAGAGCTTTCACTTCATTTTTATGTGTGGTCATGCGTATATGTGTGTGTGCGTGTGTATTCCACCATCTCCATCCAGGTGCTGGAGCGTTTCTACATCATTTGAAATATGTTGCTCTCTCATTACTGGATCAGTAAAATGTAGTTTATAAATTATATAATTATACCTACAGACATCTCCTTGCTCAGTATTCATTAAATTCAAAAATATTTGTACTCCCATGGAAAAACACTTCCATATGTCTTTATCTTCTTTTATTTTCACTTTTGCTCGTTTTTAAATACCTAACACTTTGTCAAACAAATTCCAAAATTAGGCTGTATAACCTTGGTCTCAGAGTAGTAATACATATTACCTTATTAAGGGTTTGTCCTCCCTGGTTTTGATCATAAAAAAATTTGTAAAAAAAGAAATATACCGCACTATGCTCAATAAAGGGTCATTCTGTTGTTTATGCAACAAAGTACTGAATTGACCATCATAATCCATTATAATTAAGCAAATGAAGAGATCGGAAAGTATTATAAAAATTTTACTGCAATTAATCAATGTGGCCTTTAGTCTATGGAAAGGTAACTGTAATCGTACCTCTGTCTTTACTTTCTCTTCAGTGTCATATTCAAATACAAACTGAAAGAATTCATGAGATATAAAGTAACATAAAAACAATTTTTTCAGCTTTTCAATGTATCTTCTTTCATCTAGGAGGTATATATATATATATATATATATATATATATATATATATAGTCTCATTATTTAGCTTTATTAAAACTTGTTTTTAAGGAACTTTGGGGCCAATAGCAGGGTCTCATTCTTCTCTTGCATATTCGTTTGGCTAACTTTATGGCCTGTGACTTTCCGAAATTAATAACATGATTACTGTGACCAGTGCTTTGATTGTTCAGTGTGAGCTTGGAAAGAGATGTGTCATATTATGGAGTAAAACATTGGTGAACCCTTCAGGAGACAACATATTATTAGAGAAAGTTGTATCAATCAGCCAGGAAAAAGTAGTAATACTTACGGAGGGTCATTTCCAATAGTTGATACTGCAGAATAATTATCATTGCAATGGTCATGTAAATGAGCAAAAAAAAAAAAAACTAAAAAAAAAAAAAGAAAGAAAGAAAAAAGAAAAAAAGAAAAAAGCAGAAAACCTTAGTAGTAACTTCTTGTTTTGGTTTCAGTTGAATATTGTTTATAATACTAAAAACGTGTATCATTTTGTTAGATGGCATTAATAAGGACATTCATGTTGAATTAAAGAATTTAGAAAGATTACTTGAAAAATGCACGTACTAACAGCCAATCTTAACTAAAATGCCTAAGTGCAGACTTAACCAGTAATATACCAGTGAAGAAAACTGGAAAACAATCATGAATGACACAAATTTAGATTTGAACACAGGCAGAGAAATATCACGTTCTTGGAAAAGACTCAAAATCATAAATGTGTCAGTTCTTCTTAAATAAACTATACCTTTCATGTTATTACAAAACAGTATTTTCTCATGTTTATTTTCCTGGAATTAGATAAGTTGAATAAAATTGCCTGGGAGAGACAAAGAAGCAGGACTATGAAATCAAGGTATCTTGATCATATCAAATCATATTTCAAGGCTGGACAATACTCTCTTTGAGGGCTCCAGGGGAAAATCTTTCCCATTTTTTTTTTCTTAGCTTCTGATGTTGCCAGCAATCCTTGGTGTTCCTTGGCTTATATACACATCCCTATAATCTCTCCTTCTATTTATGCAAGCTTCTCTTCATAAGTCTTTGTCTTCACGTTGGCTTTCTCCTCTGTGTGTTTGTGTCTTTTCTTTTCCCACAAAGACACCGATCATACTGTATTAGGTCCCATACAATGATCTCATCTTAACCAGGTTACATCTACAAAGACCCCTTTTCCAAATAAAGTCACATTCCTGATAATTGGAGGTTAGAACTTCAATGTATTTGGGAGGGGGGTGTTGACACAATTCAAACCACAACAGCATCTTAGTGGTTCACTCATTATTGAATTAATAAATCTTTGATGTAAACATTCTTACATTTAAATGAGTAACTTTCTTAAAATTATACTTTGTAGTATAGTTTGTTCTACCCAGATGACCTAGTGGAATCACCTACATTAATCAGTTAAACTATGTTGCCTAAGCAGTGAATGTCACTGATGTTCAAACACAAGAATACCTTTTATTTTACCTTTTAGAAGAAGAGAAACAGAATCTACCTTTGCTGCTTTCCTATTTCTGTCCTTTTTATTCTAGACCCCTTTTGTTGTTTTTGTTGTTGTTGTTGTCCCTTCTGTTTCCAGTTATTGGTTGTAGATGCAGAACATGTTTCCTTTTTTCCCTTCTAGGTTCTTCATCTGGTCCAAAAATTAAACTGACACAAAACAGATTAACAGGATAAAAACAAATTTAATTTTGTACTTACAGGAGCCCCACAACGAAAATATAAGACTCAAGGAAATAGCCAAAGCAGGCATCATTTTTGTCTTTCAGAAAAAAAATTTTTGTGTGTGAAGAATTGACAAGACAAAGAAGTTTGTGCCATGGGGTAGTTAATTGGTGAGGAATTAAGTTTATATACATGGCCTTTTGGCTTTAAATTTCCTATTTCTGGTAATAAGGATGCTTTCCTTATTTCCCTGACAAGACCAAGAATGGTCAGTGTGTCCTTGTGCAGGCTGTTTCTGAACTAACTTTAATTCAAAATAATCAATATGCCAAAATGGCATATTATGGGGTAGCATATTCTCCTCTCCTTTATAGTCAACTTTAGTTCTAATTCTGATTAATGCATGGCCAATGAGTTATTCTCTACTGCTTTAGCACAGGCTAGTTCCTTCAGAACAATGCTGAATAGAAATAGTGAAGGAGAATAGGTTTGCCTTATTCTTGATCTTAGGTGAAGAGTTTTTAACATATCATAATTTAGTATGATTTTAACTGTAAATGTTTACAGATATCTTCTGTCAGGTTGAGTAAGTTGCTTACTATTCCTAGCTTGCAGAGAATTCTTAAAATTAATGCTGAATTTTGACAAATATTTTTCTGCTTCTATGTACATGATTATTATTTGTCCTTTTACCTTGTTATTTCAGTGAGTGACACTGATTTATTTTCAAATAGTGACTTTACTTTGCATTTAAGAAAATATCTTATTACTTCTAATGTTTATCATAGAGGTGGAAGCTAGAACTGGTCAGTGAATACTTTAAGAGATTTTGCACATTATTATTATTATTTTATTTTGAGAGAGAGAGAGAGCACATGTGAGCAGGAGGGGAGGGACAAAGGGAGAGTGAGAAAAATCTTAAGCAGACTCCCCAGTGAGTACAGAGCCCAACTGGGGTCTCCATCTCAAAACCCTGAGATCATGACCTGAGCCTATGTCAAGAATCAGATGCTTGGGGTGCCTGGGTGGTTCATTTGGTTAAATGCCTGCCTACTGCTCAGGTCCTGGGGGGGAGCCCTGCATCAGGCTCTGCATTCAGCGGGTTTCCTGCTTCTCCTTCTCCCTCCGCAGTTCCCCCTGCTTGTGTGCTCTCTCTCTCTCAAATAAATAAAGTATTTTATAAAAAGTATAGACACTTATCAATTGAACTACCCAGGCACCTTGTGCACATTAATTTTTTAAAAAGGAAAATACATAGATATAATTCTTGTAATTTAAAAATGAAGTGAAAATTGCAACTCTGTGTTGATAGAACAGCAATTGAAATCTATAGTATGGAATACAAATTTTAGAAACTTTTTCAATATAGAAAAAAGTTATAGAGAACTAGAATGAGAACAGAAGTCATAGCTTATAAGAGAGGTGATGGAATAAAATAATATGAATACCTAGATCAAAAGCAAAAATCTAGGAATTTAAATATTATTCAGACACAAACAAATACAAGATAAAAGAAAATTTCATGAGCTTTTTTTTTTTAGATTTTATTTATTTATTTGTCAGGCAGCGAGAGAGCGCGAGCACAAACAGGGGAAGCAGCAGGTAGAGCAAGAAGCAGGCCCTTCAGGCACCCCAGGCATATATTTTTTAAATATAGCTGAATCTGTATATGAAAATGTGAACTAGATTTCTGACTTAATTAATAAAAATTACCTTTTTCTAAACATATCTTATAATATTTAAAACACAATGATAACAAAAACATATCTATAATAATCATTCAGGATTAACATTTTGATTTCTGTAATGTAAAATGTCTGGATGATCTTGAACATTTTTCATAACCTAATAGCTAAAGACTAGAGGAACTCTCTGTTGGGTTTCGAAAAATATTTTGAGTCAGAATCTTTATATTTGATATTTCTAAGAAATGGAAAATTTTAATATGTATAATGTCTCCATTTGAAGAGAATAAAGTGAAAGAGGAACGACACCTAAATAACTTTAATCAAAATAAGGAATTAAAAAATAAGATAAAAAACTGGGGTGGAGGCACCTGGGTGGCTCAGTGGGTTAAGCCTCTGCCTTCAGCTCAGGTCATGATCCCAGGGTCCTGGAATTGAGCCCCATATCGAGCTCTCTGCTCAGCAGAGAGCCTGTTTCCCCCTCTCTCTCTGCCTGCCTCTCTGCCTACTTGTGATCTCTCCCTCTGTCAAATAAATAAATAAAAATCTTTATTAAAAAAAACTGGGGTGCCTGGGTGGCTCAGTTGGTTAGGTGTCTGCCTTCAGCTCAGGTCATGATCCCAGGGTCTGGGGACTGAGGCTCACATTGGGTTCTTTGCTGAGAGGGGAAGTCTCCTTCTCCCTCTCTTTTGGCCCCATCGCCCCTTCCCCAGCTAAGTTCTCTTTCTTGTGCCCTCTCTTTCTCTCATATAAATAAAATCTTTAAAAAGAATAAAAAATAAAAAATAACATAAAAAATAAAATGATTGTAAGTACTACTAATGACTACTAAACCAACTACATATATTTAATAAAACTATGGTTACTATATTGAATAGAAATAAAAATTATTTTTTAAAAGACACAGGATTAAAGTATTATAGAAAAATGAGACTCTATCACAGATTAAAAAATAAATTATTTTTAATGCTTAAATTTCTTAGTACATTTAGCATTTTTACTTGTTTGCATTATAAGTGAAATTATTTGTGTGAAATACTGAAAGAAACAAAATATATGCAGTTCCAGTTTATCTGAAAACTAATTATAAAAAATAAAAAAGAGCAATTACTGTAAATACAAGTATCGTGGGGCTCCTGGGTGGCTCAGTTAGTTGAGCATCCAACTCCTGATTTGGGCTCAGGTCATGATCTTGAGGTGGTAATATCAAGCCCCACAGCAGGCTCTGTGCTGGACATGAGGCCTGCCTCCGATTGTCTCCTTCTTCCTCTGCCTCTCCCCCTTGCCCTCCTCTCTGCTCACTTGCTCTCTCTCAGATAAATAAATTTAAGAAAAAGATAGTTTGTAAGCACAAAACATAAAAACTTTATGTCGTTTCTAACAAGAAATGTAAGCCATATAACTTTGCTAAAAGAGGTGGAAATCAAAATTTTACAAGACAGGCATTCTTAACCTATATGATGCACATTGCTTAAAAATAAAAGGATGTTTGAAGATATATTGAGATATATGGTGGACAACAATATTAATGTATAAAGTAGAATTCACAACAATATTGTATTAAGCATGCATCAATGTATTGATAAAAAACCAAAGAGGATACCATGATACATTGTTATTGATTATTATTGACATATTAATGGTAGAACATCAAATATATAAATTAGGGAATTTATAGTAAAAACAAAAGGAACCAGCCCACGCGAAACAAAATGTAAACCTTTCTACCTTAAAGACTTTCTAAGTTGCCCATGCTTTCCTAGTGACCTGTTTGGTAATGGAGTGTAGGGCACCGTGTCCAGATTTTAGGTGTAGATAAGAACAGTATTGAATGGGGTCCCACACTGTTGAGTTGAATAGAAATAAATCACGGACCAGATATTTCATTCTAAGTTTGTTAAAACTCAATTCCCTTGAAAATATGACCTTTTATTTTATTTTGTTTATTTGATAGGAAGAGAGAGAGGGAGAGTATGCGTGCACAAGTAGGGGGATAGGGGCAGAGGGAAAGAGAAAAGCAGACTCCCTGCTGAGCAGAGAGCCAGATGCTTGGCTCAGTGCAAGGCTTGATCCCAGGACCCTGGGGTCATGACCTGAGCCTAAGGCAGACCTTAACCACCTGAGCCACCCAGGTGCCCAGAAAAAATGACTTCTTGAAAAGGAATGTGATTGAAGCTGTGGGTAGAGGATAGGATCAATTTTTCCTGAACTTATTAAGGATTACTCATAAAAGATAGTTTTAAACTTAAAGTGACTCTTCTTTTCAGAGATAAAAATACCAGATCATTATGTCGTACACCTGAAATTAAAATAATGTATGTCAATTAGACATCAGTACATAAATAGTTGAATATTTTTAAATATAAGAATAAAAATCAATTCATATATCCATTTCTTATTGTAATTTACTTATTGAAATAAATATTAAAAAGTGAAGTTAAAGTGACTCTTCTTGAGTTGGCAAAAATGAGCTTTCCTCTATTGGGTAGAAATGGATAGTGAAAATGGTAAGATAAACCTAAATTCAGTTCATTTCCACAAACTAGAGTTTCTTTTTAAGCTTCGAGGAAGTCTTAAAGAATTTTAATTAAGGCATCAACAGGGACAAATTTGTGTTAATGATCGGACACTCAAGACAATATAGAGGAGTACTTCTCAAGTTATAATGAGTATATAAGTAACCTGGGATTTTATTAAAATGATTTAGTAGAGTTGAGTGGGGCCCAATATTCTGAATTTCTAATGGATTCACTGAACAAAAATGAAGAGATAAGAAGTTTTTGGTTACTTCACTGCATGTATAGTCACAAGCACAGGCAAATTCATATTGTTTAAAATATCACTCTGGTAAAAATAAAATTAGTGTATTTTTAGGAGACATTTTCTTTAGATTCAGGCTGATTCATTATCAGAATAATAATAGAATCTTTTGCCTCTATGTAGCTCTATATTCCAAACAGCTAGGAACTTTTGAGTAGCAATTGTTCACTGTTTAATAACATTTTCCCTGTATACCTAATGCACTTGAGGACAAAATAGCTGCCTTCCAGTAATTTCCAATTTATCCAATTTTCCAACAACTTGTCTACCCACAATGACAGATTACTCTTTCATCCTCTCCATTTTCTGAACAGCTGAGCCAATTGTTTTCAGTCTTTTTTCCTTCAGCATTCTATCTCTTAAAACGTTTAGAGTGGTTCCTGAGGGGGGTCCTCTTTAGCTCAATGTTTATCCATAGACTTCTCCCATCATCCAGAGTAACTAAAAGGGAGAGATTGACAATTTTCTTTGCATTAGGGCAAGTTCCATTGTTTCCTTCACCTTGTAGTCTGATTTAAAACATCACTGTAGATCTGATAGTTTAGTCTGAAAGTACAGAGAATGTAGGGACACAGAATTTCCATGTCTATTAGGTAAATGGTTATCACATACTACTAAATTACCCCAATTCTGTGGTCTCCTTAAAATAACAAAATAGGGTGCCTGGGTGGCTCAGTGGGGTAAAGCCTCTGCCTTCGGCTCAGGTCATGATCTCAGGGTCCTGGGATCCAGGCCCGCATTGGCTCTCTGTTCAGCAGGGAGCTTGTTTCCTCCTCTCACTCTGCCTACTTGTAATCTCTCTCTGTCAAATAAATAAATAAATCTTTAAAAAAAAAATAAAACAAAAAAATAAAAAATAAATAACAAAATAGAATTGTTAAGTACTATGTGCAAACAAGAGTTTAAAGAGATCTCCTTAAGAAATCAGGTATTCTAATGCCAAATCCTAAATAGTTCCAAACGCTGTTTAGAAATGAGTCAGAGCAGGGAGATTGTAAAGTGGGAGTTCACCCCACAGAACATCAACAACTGCTTGCTGGTCTTTGGATAAACCAGTCTCAGTTGTGACTCCAAATGCTATCACCTGAAGTTTCAACTTCTTTTCCTGCTTCTAGGGTGGAAGTCTCCCAGATGATTCCATTCTCCCATTCACATTTGCAAGAGGCCCATATAAAGATTTACATTAAAGTTACTTGATGTCAAATGCTAGTCATTATCTTTTTGTTCAGTGAGAGCTTCTCAGAAAAAAATTTTGATGAGATTTCTAATTTATTTAATTCACTGAATGATACAATTATCAAATTATCAATACCCCATGTATCTTTGTAATGTTCTGTGAAGTGGATAGAGTAACAACCCGTTTGAATTTGTTTTAAAAGCTAATATATTTTGGCCAAGTGACTTATTTAAGTTCACTGAGGAAACCACAATGTTAACTTCTTGACTTGTCCCACTGTCTTATCTGATAAGGTAATTTTTAATTAAAAATATCCATAGGACAGATTTTTTTCAAACAAATATTAATTCATATTTAAACATTATTAGCTCATATGAGAGTTACTATAGCTCACCTGATGATGCAAGTTGACTCTTCTTTTGGATACTATAGAATGACCATTAGAATTTTCTTGAAACAATTCATACATTTTTGTTTCCCTTTATATTTTTCCATGCAAATCACTATATATATATAAATAATATATATTTAACTGTTTTAACATTATAGGTTTAGCAAAATTATATAATAAATATGCCCTTACTAAACCCAACATAAGTTTGTCCATTTAGTTTTGTTTTTCTATCCCTTCTGAATGTAAATTTATGAGGACAGGGATCTTGTTCACAGTTCATTTTTCTATATCAACACCTAGCCAGTATCTTTTAAAGAATTGGCACTCAAAAATAATATCACTGAATTTTGAAATGAATGAATTCTTCATTTCATGATCTGAATCATGTAAAATATATGGTAAACTTGAAAAATTAGTGATAACTGTGTTTCTTTACACCTGTTTCTTTCTCTTTGCTAACTAGTGCCCCATTCCATGAACTTTAAGCTAGCCTACTAACTGCGATGTTTGCAAAAATAATACTTGGAAAATAGCATTCTGATGGATAACAGGACTCTGTATAAATGACACATAAACAGAAAATAAAAAAAGCGAAACCTGTCTCAAGTTTCAGTTCAAGCTGAAAATTTTTGCCAACCCAAGATCACCCATCAGTAACCTTCTACTTTCCTATAAAAAGTCTGACCTTACTTCACTATGGGAACTATGTGACCTTTAGATTCTCCTCATGGTCATCAGACAAATGAAACTTTTAACAAACTTTATTTAGTGATGTAATTCACTTTGTTTTGACAACTCACATTAATTTTAGGTTTTCATTCATTTTTTTTCTCTCTGGTCATTCTCTGCTTTTTATTTTAACATTTATTTTCTTTTGCCTTGCTTTAAATTTATTTACTATTTTTGTTTAATTTTTCCTCAATTTTGGAAATTATACATATTTATTTTTTATTTTACTAAGCAATTTTACTATTTTAACAAGTATTCTTTTTTTTTTTTTTTTTTTTTTTTTTTTTTTAATTTTTTTTTTTTTTTTTTTCAAAACAATTTTTTTTTTTTTAAAAATTTTTTTTTTTTTTTTTTTTTTTTTTTTTTTTTTTTAAAGATTTTATTTATTTATTTGACAGAGAGAGAGATCACAAGTAGGCAGAGAGGCAGGCAGAGAGAGAGGAGGAAGCAGGCTCCCTGCCGAGCAGAGAGCCCGACGTGGGCCTCGATCCCAGGACCCTGAGATCATGACCTGAGCCGAAGGCAGAGGCTTTAAACCGCTGAGCCACCCAGGCGCCCTTAACAAGTATTCTTAACAAAAACTGTAAAGTTTATAAAGAACTCCCAACAATACAATGACTTAGAATTCTTTAACTGCAGTTCACAAAATTTGCATTGCTAATTTGTTCACTATATTGTATTTATTTTATTTTACTTAATCCTCTAAATTAGATATTGCCGGTAGGGTTATTTTCTTATCACTGTTGAATAAAATTAATTATTGCTTGTATTATATACTTTTTCACATTATTTTTTCTCACGTTTTGGAATTTCCATTCATTTCATTGTTTTTTATCCTTTAAAAGTTACTACTGTCGGGCTCCTGGGTGGCTCAGATGGTTAAGTGTCTACCTCCAGCTCAGACTGAGACTGATGTAGGAGAGTCCTACATCAGTCTCCTGTTCTTTGGGGAGCCTTGCTTCTCCTTCTGACTCTGCCTCACTCTGTCTCTCTCTCTCTCTCTTTATCTCATGAATAAATAAAGAAAATCTTTTCTTTAAAGATTTTCTTTATTTATTTGACAGAGAGAGAGAGCACAAGTAGGCAGAGTGGCAGTCAGAGGGAGAGGAAGAAGCAGGCTCTCCACCGAGCAGTGAGCCCAATGTGGGACTATATCCCAGGACCCTGGGATCACGACCTGAGCTGGTCAGCTGCTTAACCCACTGAGCCACCCAGGCACCCTAAATAAAGAAAATCTTAAAAAAAAAAAAAGTTACTATTCTTGTGAGTAAATCTTCATTTTTATAGACTGTAAGTGTCTATATTTTGACCTATTCTTGGATTATAATTTTTTGATATAAGTCCTAGGTTAATAGATATTTACTGATTCTTTCAAGATTTTCTACAGTTTCCAGGTTCTCAATTTCCCTGTTGATAATTCAGGTGAAAATTGATTAATTTGCATATTCTTTTCATTGTTAATACTCTATACTTTCATTATGATGTGTGTATGTGTGGATCTTTTTAATCTGTTAAGTTTTTCTAATAAGTCTATTAATTTGTGTCTCTTTTGTCATTTCTAGAAATTCCTCAATCACTATATGTTAGAATATTTCCTTCCTTATTTCCTTAAAATCTCTAAATGAAACTCTGATTAAACTCTGACTGAAAAATATGAAAACATCTTCTATTCTATCACTATTAACATCTTCTTTATACTTTTTATCTTGCTGTCTCATTTGACTGGCTTTTAAATGCTTTCATTGTAGCTATCTTCTCTTCACTCTATCTCCTTTTAGTTGTTGCTGTATAACCTATCCATATTTGTTTTCATTTCAGTTACTATATTTTTTTCACTTGATGTGTTCCCCCATATATTTCTCCTTTTGTATGCTGTTTCTTAGCATACTTTCATACTGTGCAAGAGTTAAATAATAATTGAATTAGGAAGGCAGCATCCACATTTTGGGGGATATATGAATGTCTGATTTTGGCTCTCAGCCAACATAGAAGTATAGCATATCATGTGCTATATAGAGTCTAACAGTATAGATCAAACTGATTATCAAAAGAATTAGAAATAGGGAATATGGAAATACAAAGAGTTCACGAATGGTATTTTAAACTAGGACTTTTAATTTTAAGAGATAAGAGGCAAACATAATTCAGTTATAAGTAACTGCATAAATTATCAAATATATTCAGTTCAAACACAGAATATTAAATCTGTGTCCAGCAATTGGCATATGTGTTCTTTTCAGAAACTCATGAACTAGATTTTAACGGCCATATTCTAGTTGTGTATAAGTTGAAAATTTACTGAAAATAATATATTTCATAAAGTGAAAGTATGCTTAAAATATATTTCAACCTAAAATTCATATTTTATAGCATTATATTGCCTACAAAGTCATTAATCTTAGTTCTCAAGAATTTGATATTTCTCAATTATATACTATTATTTAGATAACTTATAAAAAAGATAAATGCTTTGGATTAAACATAAAAAATGTTTTCATATTTTCCACTGATGCTTGTGATCAGTTTGCTGTAATAGTATGGATAGATGCACTATTTATTACTATTTACCTTTATCCTGGCTTCTTATTCATATTGGAATATCTACTTGCAGCAATTTGCTCAAAAATTGACTTGATGGAGCTACTTAATTTGGGTGTTATATTCTCTAAAGTGCAAAATACTGTATTTTTATTTCAGACAATTTGACTACTATCTGGGCAAATATTTTATATTCAAGGGCCTAATTTGCCAAATATAGGCATGATATTAGGCAAATTCAGAATGTATAAAAATCATGGCCAGGCACATGAACAGTTCATCTTTGCTACTTATGAAAATAACATCAAACTATCTGTGTTGTGGTATTTAACTACATACCCTTACTAAAAGCTCATGACTATTTTCCTCTAAGCTCGAAGAGTCTGTACTAATGTAAATGCTAGAGAAAGTGATAGAAAAGGATGCAGGGAAAAATTAGTAACTTTAAGAGTTAGAAGATATAAATTGTCCTACTTGTCTATAGTTTTGAAACATACAGCATATCTTAATAATCAATGTACATAAAACAACAGTGGCATTATCTGTAGCATTGGAGTACAAATAAATGCAAGGTAATATTTCCTTCATGATATCTTCACAAATTTTATCACAGGTTTTCTGGTATATTAACTTCAAAGATTGAAATTATTATCCATTATAATGCTAGTTGCAACATAGCTAAAGGATTTTAAACACTTTCTGGAAAACCCATTGGAGAAAATGCAGATTGAAATCATGTTTTAGGAACAAATTTCTAATGGAAAAGCTCATCTGATGAAAAGTAAATTTGAACCATTACAAAATTTAGGCCTATGAAAATGTTTTCCACAAAGACAGTCTTTTCTTAGAGGTTTCATTGTCACATATTATTTCTGACAGCTTCTTTTTAGCAAATAGAACTATGTGAGTTAACTATTAAAACTGACCTACAAGTATAAATGATTTCTGTCATAACTCCGTAACTGAGAATTATATATCCTCACAAACTATTGCGTATGATAACACTTTTGACTTTTGACACCTATTTTAACCTCAGAGAGAGAAAAAAAAAGAGGAAGCGTAATTTTGTTTCTATTGTGACATCTCTTCTTTTTAACTTCTAAAAAGTACTTTTATAATATTTCCTCATAATATTTACGCAGTTTATAATACATTCAAGAAATATGTCTTGATTATTAAGTGTTGAAGATAAAAGCTAAAACTTTTTTTTTTTTTTTTTTTTTTTTAAGATTTTATTTATTTATTTGACAGAGAGAGAGAGATCACAAGTAGGCAGAGAGGCAGGCAGAGAGAGAGAAGGAAGCGGGCTCCCCGCCGAGCAGAGAGCCCGATGCGGGCCTCGATCCCAGGACCCTGAGATCATGACCTGAGCCGAAGGCAGAGGCTTTAACCCACTGAGCCACCCAGGTGCCCAAAAGCTAAAACTTTTGACAAATGTGTTCTACTTGGAAATTCAACCAGTACATTAACAAACACATATAAAATACCAGACAAGATTATAATGCCAACCAATGTGACTTTGTAGCACAGCACACAGGAATTTGAACATCACTGAATAGTTGAGAAGAATATGAAGTAAAATTATACAATATTGGTGTGGATAGTTATTGTGAAAAGAAGCTCATGGTTCTTGACACACAATTGGTAGAATAAAGCCCTTAGTTATTTTTGAAAAAAAAATAGTGTGGTTATAAGATTCGGGGGGAAAAAAAGAAAAGATAATACTACCGTCACTTTTGAATAACTTGAGAATGTTGACCTTTTCAAAATTGCAGTTTGTTTGAGAATGAATTTTAATTCTTAATAATCATCTTTATACTAAGAGATTTATTGCCAGGGCCTCCTTGAATTAACAGAAACAAGTCAAAGATAAATTCTTTTCAGATTTAAAATGTTGGCACATTACGATATATACTATTATTTCTGTCTTTATTTTTCTTTGTCTTTCAACTTTGTCTTGTCAACAGTTTTTTCTTGTCTTTCTGTTCCTGTGTTTTCCTTTTCTTTCTCTTTTCTTGTCTTGCTTTTTTCTGTTCTGTTTCTTTTTTTTTCCTTTTTGTCTTGCCTTCCTTTTTATTTCTGTTCTTTTTTGTTTCTCCCAACACATTCTGAATCCAAAAGAACATATTTGAGGTGAATATCTTTTGGTCTAGGGATCGGTGAATAGAATATTTACTAAATTTCTAGAGATACTCTTTACTTACAAGTATTTCTGAGAGCAAAGAATCTATTAACCCAATGTCATCATTACGATATTTTACATTCCAATGCTCAATTTTGTGTGACTTTTGCATTTTAAAACATGCATTAGTATGCCACTTCTCTTTTTCAATTCATTCAGTAGATCCCCGTGTCACTTGGAATAAAAACTCTTCATCTCAGATTACAAAGCCATGCATAATTTGCATCCATTAATTTCCTTAAATCAGAAGTTTATTATGATGGGGCAAAACTGCTCTTCATTCTCTAAATATTCCAATCTTTGTTCAGTTTTAGGAATTGTGTGCATGCTCCTCTAACTCTTCTTTATCTTCAGTGAAGCCCTCTCTGCTCATTCTACTGATTTACTGAGACCATGTTTTGTTTTCTGTGAACCATTTTTGATAACTGGGAGTAATTTATGTCTGTGTTTATTTTCTCTAAGTCCAATAAGATGATGAGATTTCTCTTTCCATAATTGTATATCTGATGCTAGCACAATACCTAGTGGAGAGAGGTATTTGTTGAATATTTGCTAATGAATGAATACAAATATTTAATGAATTAGTGGATGTATTTTGACAGAGACTACCTTAATTACAATCTGTTTCTGGCCTATACTCCTCTAAAACTTTCATTTAAATTACAGTTTGAAGTATTACTGCTTTTATTCTTTTTCTTCTAAGAAATGACTTTCATAAATTACATATCATTGTATGAAGATGAAGAATTCCAGTTTTGTCTTAGAGTATTATGCATACAAGTTTTTTCTATATTAAAAGAAATATTTTCACTTATCATGTGAATTTTTATAGTCATGTAGGAACTTTTTTTATGAGTTTCAAGACAAGGAATAATAGTTAACTTGTTCTTTAGGGAAGCAAGATTTTTATCCCTTTTGGATTTTAATGTTTTCTACAAGTAATATTTTCTCCAGATGTACAGTCTGTGATTCATTTTGTGAGTTTTCTTTTTTATTGTTTTGCTCAGATTTGTCTATTCACATACATATTTTGCTCATGTTTCAGGGAAAGACCATTTTGTGGATACCATCATATTGATTTTTTCCTTTAGACCTCAGATATCAATATGATTCTTAGTTTATTGCCAATATCCTTTTCTAGGTTTTGATCTCCTTGATCTTACTAGATTTTTTGATTTATGCAGCATAAAAAATTGATGCCAAATCAACTGTATTGTTAGAAGAGCTTAGGAGACAGCCATTTAGATATCTAAATATTAACTTCCATTAGGAATAGATTTTTAGCAGGGATAATTAGTGATTTCATATTATGGGATGCTAAAAATTAATGAAGATAGGTTAAAGTTAAATCTGTTTATCTTTGAAATTCTTTGAAAGTTGAAAAAGATAACTAACTTCTATTTATCCTTCTGATAGTAGTTCTAATAAAACTTCCAGAAAAGCCTAACCTGATTCCTCTTAATGAGTTCAGTGACCAGGTTATTAGCTCTGACTTTCCCCCTTCATAATACATGTAATAATAATTCTATAATATTATATGACAATTCTATAATAAAATCTAATATGTCCAGTCTCCATCCAACTTTTACCCATTATTTAAAATTGCCCTTTATAGAATTTTAAAGAACAGCACCTAATCAATTTCATCCTTCACATTTGGTTGGGAGGTCATTGTATCCTTTTGTCTCTTTAATAATCTCACCATCATTTTAACCAATATTGAGTTTATGAGAGTTTGGATCAGTTATTATTGTGTAGGATATTCTACATCCTGAATTTGTTAGATTGTTTCCTGTTAGTGTCAAGTAAGTTCTCCCTATATTGCCTGACTTTTTTGCAACCTAACTGGGTGTTAAGTCCACAGGCTTGATTACTTTATGTTAAACATTTTTACAAGAATACTTCATAAGTGTTGCATCCTTTACCATATCAGAAGGCACATGCAAGATCCCATTATCATTGGTGCTAAATTCATTTGTAGCTCAAATATTATAAACTTACAATTTTTTTTGCAATTATAAGTAATAGGTAGGCTAATGGTTGGACTTTATGTCATTGTCTCTGATTATTCACAGTATTTTTGAAGTCAATAGATCTACATAATTAAGTCATCTGAATTAAAATTAAATGAAAATACCTGGTTTGGTAGAGCTGCATTCATAATCAACACTCTTTCATTACCAACATCTGTGACCAAAACCAAATTCTACTTTTAGGGTAAGTGAAGACCTTTTAGGAAATAGGGGAGACATGAAAGGATCAAAAAAGGATCTGTAGGAAACCGGGCAGCTGGAGGGTCCTGTCTTGGAGACTATAATCAGGGACAGGGCTCTCCCATGACTAAGACTCTTATTCTCATGTCTACTGCCATATGGGTGCAACATCATTCTCTCCTACTTAAGGAGAGTATTTTTTCTTCCTTAAGAGGAGGAAAACTCACCTATAAACAAATCAGAGGGCAAGGGTTGCAGTGCCTTTTTCTTTCTGAGCCTCACTGTTAAACTATAAAGAATGAATCTGTTTAATTTTCTTTGGGCCTGACGTGGCTACAGATATTTCTTCAGCCTTGGTCATGTAGGATCAGGTGGTTGTGGCACTGGGTCAGGATGAGAATCATGAGTCTGTGGTCATTTTTAGAAACTGAGCATAGAATTTCTATGAACTAGAAAGTTACCTCAATTCAGGTCTCGCAGATATAAAGGGTGCCATTTTATATGGCCATAAAATCTAAAAGGAGAAGAAAGTTGAATCATGAATACAGTATTTTTTTAAGCCAGAACTTGAGCTTAATTATCCCTTTTATATATTTTAATATACTAAGAAATACTTTTTCCTCAAGTAATAACTGATTAAGGGGTCATTAACTACTGCAAAGTCTCCAGGGACTGGTTCAGTGTATAGAAATGGACATATGGACTCACTAACTGAAATTTAGTTTATTGTTGGAACTAGCTATCATTAGAAAGAGAGTTTTTTTGGGTGATTCATCTTTTAAAATCAATTTTAGATGTAATTTTTTAGATTCTAATAATTTGCATTCCTTATTCTTTATTAAATCCATCAAACAGCCTACTTGTTTAGTCACTGAACTAATTATATACAACCTAACATTAATATATCTGGTCAATGACCATTGGCCAAAAAAAGGAAAGCAAAAACAAACAAAAAGTTATAGCATATATTCTCTGAACTTCCTTATGAAAATAAAGTGTCTCCAGAAAATAATATAGAAATGAAGAGGTGACTCAATAAAACATACATGCATTTCTTCTAATTTGGGAAAATCAAAATAATTCTTTTTTAAAAAATTTATTTATTTATTTTGGAGAGTGAGAATGCGAGTGACCATGCAAGTAGGGGGAGGAGCAGAGAGAGAGAGGGACAGAAAGAGAATCCTCAAGCAGACTCCCCACTGAGCATGGAGCCTGTCCAGGGCTTGATCCCAGGAGCCCAAGATCATGACCTGAGCCAAAACCAAGACTTGGCTGCCCAACCGACTGAGCCACCCAAACACTCCAGGAAAATCAAAATAATTCTTAACTCTTTTGTCATTTATTTCAATATTATTGGTAATTTCAAACATATTTTACATTTTTTGCTGTACTTTTTAAGAAATATGCACTTCTATTATAAATTATTGAAACAATATGTGCCAATTTAGCTAGTAGAATATATTTGGTTCATCAAGTAATTTTGAAAATATTTGTTTCCTTAAAGATGATTGGCAGACAAATATATTTAACAGTTAAAATTTTTGAATTAAAATTTCTTAATTATAGAAATAAAACAAAAATAGTTTTAACTATAATCTGTTCTAATGCCTGTTTTGAAAATGTGAATTTGTTCCAACAGGCTGGATATATTTGGGATCAATTAAGGTGTAATGTGGAGAAGGGTTTTGTTATATGTGATTTTGACCTAAGGAAATATTAGGTGAAGGCAGGAAAATTCACCGAGCTGGATTAAGCACATAGGAACACACAGAATGCATGGTGTGTATGCCTAGGCATACCTCAGTATCTACCAGCCACCTCAGCTAACTAGTGTCATGAGCCACATCCATCCACACTGGGAGACATGATAATCTAATTACAGAGAACCCTCCTTTCACTATTTCGTAATACCTCACTGGCTATAACCGCTCCAACACCCACTTTTACAATGAAATTTTAGGGGTGAAGTGTCATAATTATTAGTAGTAATCATTTATTTAACTATTTACTATGTGTAAAGTGTGCTATCATTTTTAATTAGTTTCCTATCTTTTTTTTTATCTGTCACTGATGAAGTCTGTGTGTTGTGTCTCTGTAATTTCTATTGTATATGTGCATGGCAGGGAGATTTTTAGGAAGATATTTATTGTATTTGAGCAGATGAGATAATGTGTGGGTTTTTAAGAAACTTCCTCACTAAAATAACAGAATGATAAAGATAATTTCTGAGGAGTTTTAATAATTGAATGTTACCATACCTAATTTGATTTTTTGTAATGATTGAAATTAATTATAATGAAGTTTGTAAAGATAGTAATTTGAAATTACATGTAGGCCTATCTTGAGTCTACCTATATAAATATTCATGCTATATTAGAATTAATTTCCATAAAACATGTTATTTATGTGTATTAATTATAAACTAAATATGGTCTTGGTAAATGGTAGGATATTTTTAACACTGTTGTTAGTTCATTTAAAAATGTTTAGTGCTAAATTTGGGTAGTAATTCCAGAAAGATTTATAAAATGTTCCATATTACCTTTGAAAATGGAAGATAAGTATCATGAAGAAAATAATAGCATATGCCTATGTAATTATACAATATAAGTAATTTTATTTGAGTATTAAAATAGTAATTTAAATATATTTACTTATATTCACCTAAATATCTTCAGGTAAAGATTCATATTCAAATTTCATGTCAAAGTTTCACGTCAAAACATCTGAAAATCCACTTTACTTCTTTCATAACCAAGGGCTCTTGGAAAAGTTAATTAACTTCTTTCAACTTCACATTTTTCATTAAAAAGATGCAAAGTATAAAGTCTTAGTATGACTCTAATGAGAACATTTATATAATATAGAGCTAACTGCTTTGCTTATCAAACAACGTGCATAAACTCTGTTCTTCCCCACTTTTCTTATTTTAAAATCACATAATATTTGAGAACATTTTTAAATAAAAATCTACCTAAAATTTTTCATGAACTATCATGAGGAAAGCCAGGAAAGAGACTGGCAGATAAAACATTTGGATAGACAATAAAAAAATAGCAGCTGACTGTCTAAATATCACAGCAAATATGTACAAGTATAACATTGTTTATACCTGGGACTTAGTATGTGCAGAATGACTGGATTTATTTTTATGGTCTTTTTCAGTTTTCTGATACCTTACCGAGATTTTCGTTTGTCTTTCTGAGGTACTGATTATCAAGGATGATGACACCAGTTTCCTTTTTTTTGGAAATTCCTGAGTGTTTCATCTGTCAAACTGATTGGAAGGCACTAATGGCATTTCCCAGATGAGGTCTGACAATGCCAGATGTCCTATAACCCTACACTGCAAAAAGTGCTCCCCATCAAATGCCCCAATGAATAGCCACATGGTGATAATCTATAATTATTTAGTCAAGAGACTAAATATTTGTATGTAAATACTTGGGATGATTTAATGTAGACTAAAATTTTCAAGAATGCAACCACTGTACAAATTAAAGAAAACATACACCCTTTTTTTTTCCAGAAAATTCCAAGAGTTTTCAACATTTACAAAATTATGTTGCAATAGTAATGCTACTCATGTCATTGGAGTCACTAATAGAACACTGCAGCAAGCTGCATGATCACATCTGGACCTTGTCACAGCCAGGATAATTGTAACATTTAAATATATAATTATTTAGTCATCATTTTAAAATATCAGAAGAAGAGAAAAGGTGTCAACAAAATTTGAGTATTTCATATTAGGCATACAGCATAAACAGAAATGTACAGTTACCAACATGCCTACCAGTTTTTTCTATTGAAATAATAAAATTCATAATGTAGAGACCATTTAATAAAATTGCTGTAAATGTGTGTATATGTGAGTACACTCATATATATATACATATGTGCTGGAAGCCAGCTCTAGCAACAGTCAGGGTCCCCGAAGGAAAGGACGGCGTCGGCGATACAAAATGAGGAGACAGACTCGGATGATGTTTCAGGAGTCTCCCCCAAAACTCAGGGCTCGGGGTCCTTTATTTATAACATTGTAACAAAGGATGACCAAAGATATAACCAAGATGATTATTCACTGGTCAAAGGAACCTTTGTAGATGCACCTGGTGTTTTTTTCCCCAGAGGCTTGATAGACGAAGCCTGTTCTGCTTATCTGTATTGTGCCCTTTTTTATGGTCACTCCTAGTCTTGTACAAAATTATGGGCCCTGCGCAAGGTCACTTAGCCCCAAGGCTAAATGCCACTTGTCTTGGGGGAGGCACAGCATAGAGTCAGACTCTATTTCTGGCAGTCATCCCGGACTCCACTCGGGCCTGTTTATCTATAGAAAGAATAAATTAATTATACCTGGAAAAAGTGAATTATTTATAATTAGACTATGTATTTTCTAGTAACTAGGTTTATATTATATATGTTTATGTTGATTAATAATACGGGATCTACAAATAGCAAATCAAGCTTATGCTTAACAGATCTAGTCTAGGGCGCCTGGGTGGCTCAGTGGGTTAAAGCCGCTGCCTTCGGCTCAGGTCATGATCCCAGGGTCCTGGNGGCTCTCTGCTCAGCAGGGAGCCTGCTTCCTCCTCTCTCCTCTCTCTCTGCCTGCCTCTCTGCCTACTTGTAATCTCTCTCTGTGTGTCAAATGAATAAATAAAATCTTTAAAAAAAAAAAAAAACAGATCTAGTCTATTCTTACCACTCATATTAATATGCGCCATTTGAGCTGCAAGCCGCTTTTAACTGGAAGGGATTGATTCATGCTTTACCCATTGTGATCTTCCTCGCCGTGCAGGAGGACAGTGCTCCATGCCGTGCAGAGTGGGTCCACCTTCTTGTATCATGCAGACGGCTCACATCACATATGTAATGTAGTCATATATAATGAAATTAATATAATAATGTATATTTAATTTTTGAAATTTGTAAGCATAGTTCAAAAACAAAATACTGTCATACTGCCACTAGAATATTTGCAACAAGTTTTAATTTTTTAATCAGAATGTGAAAAGGTGCACTAGACATTTTGCTTCTTCTTTGAAATTAAAAATGCAAAAAGCAAGTCTTCTTATTTGTGTTAGGAGAAACAAGTAGTACACTTGTAATTTGAATGAGATATCCTGGAAGTCTCCTGAAATTTATTAGGGTTTCCACAGGCCTTCTGGCATGCATATATGTCTTAACAAGTATATGCATATGTCTCCAGTACTGTAGCCACTTAAAGAATTCTGAAACAAGAAAGGAAGGAAGGAAGGAAGGAAGGAAGGAAGGAAGGAAGGAAGGAAGGAGAGGGAGGAAGAAAAAGACTCCTTTCTTGACCGAACTTCAGTCAGCCATCTGTGGGCTCTCTTCTCAATTTCAGTTTTAGCAAAAAATCATGGTAAACCAACTTATCTAGAATCCCCTCACCATCGATATCTGATATCTGATCACCTTGACCTGTTTAGCAAAAAAGGGTAGAATCCCCCTACCCTTGACATCTAATCAGTTTTTTTCCATGGAGCCCTCACTGTGTTCTGCTATTTGGTGTCGTTGGTGTATCTGGAATTGCACTCAGTGTCACTTGCCCGTTGCATTAGCCTCTCCCATATTGCAATAGTCCTGCATAAAGTCTTCCTTTCTGCTTCTAACAAGTGTCAAGTGTAAAATTTTCTTTTTAGCAAAGAAAGTTGTCTTTACATGGAGAAAGAGTTGAATCAACAACATGTAAAGTCATTCAAACCATAAAAACCCTAGAAGGATTATCACAAGGGGGTATACAATGCTGAAGGTAGATTTGGAATGTGAATAAAAACATGTGCAATCTAAAACTGTATGAAGAAGAGTTAATTAAGTTCTCAGATCTCTTACCATTACTGCATATCTTGACAATGACTCTTTTAGCACAACAGAGGTTAAGATATTTATTCCATGGAGAAGCTTGGAAGATATTATGAATTTGTATGCTTTTCTTCAGCAGCATTCAAGGATTAGAAATGCATAGAAATCAAACAGTAGACCTTACTTAGTGTAAAGGCTGGATAACATGCTGGGGAAAAAAAAAAAAAGATGTGAAAGAGGGTAAGTCAGAGATCAGCAAATCCTTCAAGGGGCCAGATTGTAAATATTTTCAGTTTGGGAGCCATACAGTCTCTGTAACAAGTACTCAATTCTGATCTTGAGTGCAGAACCAGTCATAGATGATATATAAATGTGGTTGATTTTCAATAAAACTTTATTTTAAAAATAGGTGGTGTGTCAGAGTTGGCCCAAGAGAGGTAGTCAGCCAATTCCTGTTTTAGGTTACTTGCAATAGAATGTTTAAATTACTCAATCACAGAATCTACCATATTGATTCCCAAATGTGACTGCCTGTTAGAACATAAGAGGAGCTGTTGAAAAATAGTAATGTTCAGTATCTAGTTTCAGAAATACTGGTTTAGTTAATCTTAGTTGCGACCAGGGCACTAGAATTTTAAAAATCTCCCCTGGTGATTCTAACATGTAGCAAGGGTTGGGAAGAGCCATAGACAGTTTATGTTCATAGGGAATAACTATCCACAGGAAGGCTTTCACAGGAGGAGAGAAGGCAGAGGTGCCAGTGGGTTGGAAGTCTTAATGATGGAGCAAAGCATCTGCAGGGGAACTGTTAACACATACTAAGGGAATAAAAGATTGGTAAAAGATTTGTGTGCTTCAAAGGAACAGCATGCTTTGCAATTATTATTTCAGGGACTTGGTAGGCAGTGTCTAAAACTTCCCTATTTGATCCCTAAATGTTAATATTTATACCCTTGTGGAAACCCCTAACTTTGAGTCCTGACTGAATTTATTAACTCACTTCTTTCATATATACTATGGCAGAAACAATGGGCTGTCACCTCCAGGATATTTTTTTTAAGATTTTATTTATTTATTTGATAGAGAGAGATCACAAGTAGGCAGAGAGGCAGGCAGAGAGAGAGGAGGAAGCAGGCTCCCTGATGAGCAGAGACCCTGATGCGGGGCTCGATCCCAGGACTCTGGGATCATAACCTGAGCTGAAGGCAGAGAGTTTAACCCACAGAGCCGCACAGGCACCCCATCACCTCCAGGATTAAATTGCACAAAGCCTGACTTCCATCTTAAAAGCTCTCTCTGTCTCATTCTCTCTCTCACTCAAAGAGAAGTCAGCTGCCATGTTGAGAAAATCTACGAGGAAAGACTCCATGGCAAAGAACTAACATCACCAGTTAGCAAACAGCGAGATGGTAAGTCCTATTGAGAACCACATGAGTGATCTTGTAAGTTGATCCTTCTCACACATGCCTTTGGATAATGGCAGCCCTCACCAACCTCCTAACTTTAGCCTTATGGAAGACCCTGAATTAGAGGATCTAACTAGCTAGAATTCTTGACCTAGAGAGATGATGACATAACGAATGTTCATTGTTTTAATCCACTAAGTTTTGGTATAGTAAGTTAATAGATAATAAAGCAATAAATAACTCATAAAAAGGGTGATCAGGAGAGAGGAAGACTTAGGTAGAGAGAAGATAAGAGTCAAGTAGATTATAAATATCATTCAGTGAAACTTAAAGGTTTGGAGCTTTGGGGGAAAAAAGTCTATAAGCTTGTTGCTAAGAATTTGACTAATGAAACTCATAATCTGGGAAGGCGAATGCTTGCATGTGCCTCAGAGAATAGATGAGTTTATTCCTGGGTAGAGCATTAAAATTTTCCAAAAAGCATGGGGATCAAATAAGGTGAGGATTTTGCCATTGAATTCTGTTATGCGAGACACGTGGAGAATGAAGAGCTCATCCTCGGGGCACAACTAAGTTCATGGTGGAAGCATTTGTGAGGTATGGAGAAAAGGCAGGACAGCTCTCTTGATTGATTAAATGACTGATTGATTTGGAGCGGTGTCAGTGATACTTTGTCTTGTTTGTATGAGCACAGTTGAAAATGTTTTCTATCTTTCCTCCCAGATTTCCTGCAATATAGTTAAGGTAAAAATATATTTTTACTTATTTTAGAAAGTATACTGAGCAAGCTTTAATGGTATTATTAAGTTGGTAGAAAAAATAACCAATGTTATAAACTCAAGTTTTCAGCCTACTCTTTTAATACTTTCAGAATGAGTCCAGAAGAACCTTGAATAAATTGGATATTTATATTCATTTTATGTCCTTTTATTGTGACTTCATAATAAATAAGATTTTTTTGGTAAATATTGGAAGTTAATATTCTGTAGCTGGGAAAACCAATTTTGAACATCCAACCAGTAAACCCATATAAAACTACATAACACCATGGAATACAGCAAAAGAATAACTTAATGAACTTAGAAGACAAACTATGCACTTTGTGCCAAGCTTATTAAGGAAGATACAATTTCAATACCAATGAAATAAACTCCCACAAATTGATTTTTCTTTGTGTGCACTCATCAGTGTAAATACAATTAAATTATAAAGCCTGTACTTGCTCAGGAAAGATATTTTCTGTTCATATTCATGCTATGTGGGTGCTTTGGCTTCTGATACTTTGTTATATAAAAACCTTGAACAGTGACAAAAAAATCCAACAATTACAAGTTTATGAGCTCTTATCACAGAGGATTAAATCCTATACATTTCCTCACAACAACATGGATGGAGCTAAATGGTATTATGCTAAGTGAAATAAGTCAGACAGAGAAAGACAAATACCATATGATTTTATTTATATGTGGAATCTAAAACAAACAAACAGAAACAGCCTTAGAAATACAAAGAGCAAACTGATCATTGCTAGAGGGAAGAGGGGTGAAGAGATCAGCAAAGTAAGTGAAGGGGATTAAGAGGTACAAACTCGCAGGTATAAAATACATAAGTCACAGAGATGAAAAGTGAAGTATAGGAATACGGACAATAATACTGTAATAACTTTGCATGGTGACAGATGATAATTACATTTATCGTGATGGGCATTGCATATTGTATGGAATTATGGAATCACTATGTTATACACTTGAAACTAATATAACATTTTATGTTAACCCTACTTCAATAGTAAACAATAATAAAATTAAAAGTTAAAAATTTAAAAATCTGTGTATTTTCTTTAATAAATAATACAGTTTTTCAAAAAGATGAATATCTTTTTGAAATAAATTATCATTATTATGAGACTTAAAGTTTTAAATTGGCATCTTTTGTAATTTAAATAATAGGATAATTTTTCCTCGTTAAAATAATATGAAAGACAAGAAAGTCCAAAGTTGTATCCTTAAGGTTTTTTTTTCTTTTATTTCAAAGAGTAAGTTCACATATAAGTGCCACTTTTTAAGGGTTGAAGAGTTTCCAAGCACCATGTGAGTTTATTAACTGCTTAACTTAACAATTTAAACTTTACAAAAATCCCCTAAATCACGATTAGGATCTCTGATTTTCTGATAAGAAAACTGATTCAGTGATTACATCTTACCCCACACTGTGCAGTTAGAAAGTTACAATTTGGAATTTCACTTTTACTGACACCAAATTTATATAATTAACGAAATAATCAGTTGAGTTAAGCTTTGTGCATCTGAATACCCAATAACAGGCATTTTTCAGCCATCTGCATCTCTCATCTTCCTGAGAAGGGAGAACCCGGGTCCTCTAGACCCACCCCAGGTAAACGAAGTCAGAAATTCTAGAATCTGGTGACTCTAACAGGATTTAATTTTGAAGTTAAAACAAATATTGTTTTGGGGTTTTGTTTGTTCCTTGGTTTTTTAGTTGGTTTTTGTTTGTTGTTGTTATTTTGTTTCTTGCAAATTTCTGTAACACAGGAGTTAACACAGGGAAAAAATCCTGTTTCACTCCCTCTTGGTTAAAAAGGACAGAGGTTAAGTTCAGCTGCACAAGTGAAGATGGCAGAGCAAGATGACCGGGCTGCAGGATATGGTCTCTGGATATAACAGGCAGATGGGCTTGGGTTGGAAGTGACTGAGTGGCTATGAAGAATTTTCTAGGGACCTTGGTAGGATTGGGCATTAAAGTGTTTTGAAAGTCTCCCTGAAGATTCTAATGGGCAGGCAAGGCTAAGAACTTCCTGGGGCAATATAGACAGATCTTTTTATTCCCTCTCATCCTTCTGGGGTGTATATGCAAACTATGAAGTTTTCATGATTATCAGATATCCAAACTTTTTTTTTTTTTTTTATCATTTTCCTTTGCCATCCCCCAAAGGTTGCTTCTTCTCATGCTCTCATATGACTGTTCTGGATCCAGCCATCACAGCTGCTCTTCCAGAAGGAAAAAAAAAAAAATAGCAGAGAAATAGAATCCCTTCTTTTAAAAAAACTTCCCAGAAGTCACAAACATCATTTCTACGTACACTTCATAGTCCAAAAATTAGTCATATGTATCATACCTAAATCAATAATGGATTGGGAATACAGTATTTATTCCAGGTGATCATGTGTCCAGGTAGCTAAAAATTAGACATCTTTTTTACTAGTGAAGAAAGCATGAGTGGGTATTAGAGCTAATCAGTGCTCTCTGCCAAAGTAAGTACATATTCCATGAGAAGTATTATAAGTAATTGAGACACCAGGCAGTTTTAATTCTTTAAAATAATCTCTCTCCCCCTTTAGTGAAATACTGGCAATTTTTTAACGGAATTAAAACAAATACATCATAAGACGCAAAAACATAATTGTGGAAAAGAGTAGTTGTTGTTTGTTTATACTCCAACACACAAATAAAGATTGTTTTTGCTGATTAATCCAGCCAGTTGACAGGGAGCATTTCTAAATTATTATTGCTATTACATTTAGATCTTTCCTTCATAAGAATAAAAGTTAGTTTAACACAAAAGTTCTGTTAATAATTAAGCAATACTAAAAAGTCTGTGCTACCTCCTCACAAAATCCCAACAACACTTATATTGGTGATAACCCTGGTCAGCTTCAAAAATACTATTCCCTGGTCTCACTCCCTACCTCATTTACATAATATTAGGGAAAACCCAGGAATCAGGTGATTCCACCATGCAACCAGCCAGTGCTCTGGTCATTAATTGCTATAAGTTCTAATTGTAAGATGTTTTTGTTAAACCATGTTACATTAATGTGAACGTTTAACATATACCTTAACATACATTTTATTATGATGTGTATTACATTATACAAAACCATGAACTGAAAGTTTCAGGATGCATTGAACCTTTTACTTTCTTGACTTTATGAGGATTCAGCCTCAAGGTCCAAGAATTTTATAAAGACCGATGTTGACTTCTGGTATCTGGCATCTTGTTAGCCCTTCCCCAACAACACACATATCAAGATGAACAGAAATTGGAAAAACAAAACAAAACAAAAAAACAACCTCTCATTTTCATATTATAGAGAGAGCTTCTAGCTTGTTCCCATTAAGGCACCATATTTAGAGGGGGTAGGGAAGAACCACATGGGTAGATTTTCACTCTGTAGTATGTGTTTCCCCATAGGGGATTCTGTAGTGATCCCCCAAAATCTCTGATTGAGGTTGGGCAGATGCTCAGTCTTACGTAGTTTAGGAGGGAAAAGGAGCTTTAAACTTACCCCCATCATCTGGGCCAAAGAGAGCCTATAGAATATTAGCAACTTTAAGGGAGATCATGCTGTTTCAGCACACCACGTAGTTCTTGAATTGCTTGCTTGTGCATATGTTACATACCTAGGATTATGTTCTTGAGTTATATTAGTCAGAGTTGTATACCTAAGGGAAAATGGAATATTCAACACTGAGTGTGAGAAGACTACTTTTGACATTAATATAACCAAGAGGATTTCTTCTTTACAATTTACAATTAGGTTATTAGAACTAAATGATATAATTGGAACATGATTTTCCAGAAATTACTTTATCATGATGAAAGAGAAAAAAATCTGAAATTAAAACATATTTCTGTTTAAAAATTTGACTTGTTTACATAATTATATTAGTTATTTTTATCATGAAATCAAGGTGTCATACAGTAAGGGGTCAAGAAATATACTATGGCAAATAATTAAAATATGACCACAAAGGCTGTAGTATATTGATCCCACAAGTGTTTTGCCATTTCTAGAGCAATATTTATGAAAAACAACAACAAAAGCCAGGACACAAATATTTAGTGTTTGTTGTGAAGCCAAAAACAATATCGGAAAATTAACCTCCCCTTGAGAGGTATTTAAAAATTGTTTAATCTATGACCCAATTTGAATCTCATTGTTCTGAGAAATGCAATGTATCTCCACAAGGAATCAGCCCCTATCACCTCAAAATTTGCTGGTAAATGATAGATTTTACTGGCTTAAACTTCTGGGAATACACAGAAGTTATCCCAAAGGTTTAATTAGATATGGAAGTTTTAAAAAATACATATTTTGATTTTTAAGTATATAAGCAGTGTAATTCTGTATTTTGACAAGTGATGTGATAAGCCAGGTTAAGTAATAGTTACTAAACAGTGATGTTGGTAAACTAGTGCTCCAAATAGCAAACAAGGCCTGGATATATAGTGTTTGCTGATCTAAAGTGTAAATCTTCGCCATGGTTGCTTTTAAAGCTGTTAACACCATTCCCCTGGAAGTGGAGCTGGGAATGTTGTCAGAGAATGATTAAGTATGTGCCATCTTTAAATAAGAAGAAGTAGCAAAACAAAGTTTCTGAGGCGTGGAGAAACCTGGGAATTTCATTGAGCAAAGTGTTATTGGCCTAAGTGAACAAGAGGAATAAGTTAACAAAGCAATTTTAGCCAATGATAAGAAGGGGTTTGCAACTATCTTTTTGAAACCCTGCTTTAAATTCTTTTGGCTCTGTACTCTTGCTTTTATTTTCCTTTCAACTTGTTTTTATAGGTTCCGGAGGTAGATAATTAAATCATTGATTTGAGACATTATACTCTTCTAATATGGGCATTTGAAACTTAAAATTCCCATTTTATTATCAATTTAGCTTTTGTCAATGTATTTGGTACATTACATTTTAATACTTATATAATCCAAAACAATTTCAGTGTCTCGTTGGACTTCTTAATTTGTGCGTTATTTAGAAGTATGCTATTTGGGGTGCCTGGTTGGCTCAGTGGGTTAAAGCCTCGGCCTTTGGCTCAGGTCATGATCTCAGGGTCCTGGGATCGAGCCCCGCATGGAGCCCCGCATCTGGCTCCTTGCTCGGTGGGGAGCCTGCTTCCTCCTCTCTCTCTGCCTATTTGTGATCTCTCTCTCTGTCAAATAAATAAATAAAATATTTTTTAAAAAAGAAGTATGCTATTTGATTTCCAAATATGTGAATAACTTCTCAGTGTTTTCTTATTTTTTCTATTTTAATACAACTATAGTCAGAGAATAAACTTTGCATGGTTTTAATAATTTTTAGCCTTTTTTAAGGTTTGTTTTATGGCTCAGAATATGCTCTATCTTATAAAATTTTCTGTTTGCACTTTAAAATAATGTGTACTCCACTATTATTACCTGGATTATTCTATTTAATTTAATGGAATACATTTTTTTGAGAGTTTGTCTAAATCTTCTATTTACTTATTGATATTTTTTCTACGTTTTTATCAACTATTGAGTGAAATGTGTTGAATTTTTCTACTACAATTGTAATTTTCTCTATTTCTTCTTCTAAGTCTAACAGGTCTTTCTTACTGTGTTTTAAAGACTGTTATTAGATGTATACATATTTAGAATCATAGTTGTAAATATTTACAATGAATTGATCACTTCATAGTTACGATACAAATTCTTTTCTGTCCTCTTATCTTGCTTTATATTTTAAAATTATGTTTCTTTTACACAACATAGAGTTGGTTCTCACTCTGTTTTAATACAATTTGACAATTTCTGTCTCTGAATTGTTGTGCTTGTATTATTAGCATTAAATGTACTTATCAATACGCTGTGAAGCCTCTGTCTGCCTCAGCCCCTCTGGGCAACTTAGTAGACTTTAAGCTTTAGCAAGCACTTCTAGCCCCTGCAATTAGTTAAACCATTTTTGTGTATCTGTAGATCATAAATTGTTTCCTAGAAAGACTGGAAACCAAACTGTCTTATACAGCCACCCCCTGGGACACCAGTATACAATCTCTAAGCATGGCCATTTCTATAACTGGCACTATTGAGTCTGCACACAGTCGAGAAGAGTTATAGACTGTTGTGTTCCTCTTTTACAGATTAACTGCCCTAAAGTCTGTTGAAAAAATTTGGAGCCAGGCAGGAGCAAGCCTCAGACAGAGTTGGTTTTAGATGAGAGTCCACCTTCTACTCAGGTGGGTGGTCTCCTGAATAAAGCTTAAATTCCTTTCCAATCAAAACTCATCTCTTGAGTATGGGCTTTCCAAGTGATGAGCAGCTGAATTTGGGTGTTTGGGTAACAACTGGATTAAAATCTAGTATCTCGTTAATTGTTTTCTTTGTTTCCCATCTGATTTTTTTCCTTTCCTTTCTTCCTTGTTTTTAAGTTAATTATTTTATAATTCTATTTAATCTTCACTACCACCTATTATTCATGGCTTTAAGAAAAGTGTATTCTACTAAGGTGCCTGGGTCGCTCATTTGATTAAGTGTTGGATTCTTGATTTTAGCTCAGATCATGATTTCAAGGTCATGAGCCCCAGTATGGGGCTCCATGCTCAGCAGGCGATCTTGAGATTCTCTGTCTCCCTTTGCATCTCCCCAGCTCTCCCTCTCTCTCTGTCTCAAACAAATAAATAAATCTTAAAAAAATATATATTGTGTTGTATCTGGGGATTGCAATACACAATTCAACTTACTTTACCTTTTGGCAGTGAAAGAAATGCATCTCAATATATAATACGAGTAGAGAGTGTTTCAATAAAAAGAAAACCTGGGTTTATAATTTTGAATACTAGAGCATTGATATAGACACTATAAATCCCTCAGATGTCTCTCAAGATTTTGAGATACTTTCTGATTTTGTAAGATACTTTCTTTTTTTCTAGTATTTATCTAGAAAAATCAAATAGAAAAATCTGTTAAAAAGGAGAGACATACATTTTTGGCAGAAAAGTGGCAAATTGGCATGGAAAATTAGACTTTAATTATGAAGGTTGTAGCTGGAGTAAAACCTTGAAAACAATGGCATGGAAAGAATAGCGTATTTAAATCAATATATTGTTAACCAAATTCTTCAATTTAATCCTTTTCATAAAAACATAATGGCTACATATGTTCTCACATGAGCACTTCTACTTTTTTAAATTACTATTTCCTTTTTTTTAAACTCTTAGTTTAGTGCTGGTTTCTGTCAGTAGGTATTACAATTTCTTAGTTGGTATGAAGTCGATAGGTTTTGAGTTCGTCATGTAATATTACTCTTTTGTTTTCTTAATTCTGCTTGCTAAGCAAATGACTAGTAAGAGTAAAGGATAATTTAATCAAAGAATATAGGAATATTGATTCTTGTAAATAGTATCCTTTTTTAGACAGAATGATGTTTTAAGACAAGCCATGCTAGAAAGAAAAATAAGGTGATCTCTTAAAGTTTGTGCCTTTGTTCTCCATTATGTTTAAAGAGTATGTATTATTCTTTGCTATTCTTATTGCTTGGGGAAAATATGTTTATTGAAATAGACTGCATTTTATGAAGCTTGTCATATTCTCTAAAAATGAATACCAAACTTCTGTGTCTTCAGTTTAATTTAAACACAGAAAAAGTAAAATCCCTTTAATCTGTTTCTATTGCACTATTAGTATGAAAAACGTGTGACTAACCAATTTTAAATAGACCTACTTCAAGAAGAAGAAAAAAACAATGAGAAATATGTTGGGATTTTTTTTTAAGTGTGTGTATTGACTTCAATAACAGGAAAATAGAGTTCCTAGATTAAAAATCTAAATACCTCCTTCATAACGAAGGGATATTCCTACTCAAATTTTGAGTAGAACCTGTAAGTCACACGTGAACAATTTAAATGAATCTAAACCAAAGCATCGTTTTATTTATTTATTTTTTTAAAAAGATTTTTATTTATTCATTTGACACGGAGAGAGAGATCACAAGTAGGCAGAGAGGCAGGCAGAGAGAGAGGAGAGAGGAGGAAGCAGGCTCCCTGCTGAGCAGAGAACCTGATGTGGGCCTCGATCCCAGGACCCTGGGATCATGACCTGAGCCGAAGGCAGCGGCTTTAACCCACTGAGCCACCCAGGCGCCCCAAAGCATCGTTTTAAAACTTAAAAATCTAAAAATGTTTCAGAATTGGTTCTTAATAAATCAACAAAGACAAAGTTATTTTCTTCCTACCTCTTTTTGATTCAGCTTTTTTTTTTTTTCCTCCCCCATCTCAGAAAACCCTCCTGAAGTGTTTCTGCTCTCGAAACAAACCAGCTTCTTCTTCAGGTACTATTTTGGATATTATTTCCCTACTGTACATTCATCCAGTTTTTCTTAAGTGTGTACTGAAGATTTCCATTGCTGAAAGGCTAATTCCACATCAATAATCCTTGAAGAATTAAAAAGAATTCAATCAGATGCTACCTCTACATCAGCAAAATATTTCAAGGTGGAAGGGAGCACTGGTGCTGGGTTTGTCCTCACTTAATAACATTATTAATGATGTGGATGAATGAACAAATATTATGAAAAGGAAATTCATAGGTATTAAATATGTAGAGTATGCAGAAACAAGTAGGCTGGAAGGTGATGTCTGCAAAATGACCTCGAGAGGGTAAAAAAGTTAATAGTTGTCCAAGATTCTTCTAGTTTTCAATAAACTAGATCATTTAACTGATAAAATAGTCAAGAAATATGCAGCAATGATATTTAAACCTGTAGACAAAGAAAGAGGGACATTCTATAATGTTGCATCTTTATATAGTACAGTATTGCGTGAAAAATTCTTACATTTTAATTCCCACATGAAACAAATCAAACCCAAACCGGAGTTCGATTGTTCTTCACTGAGAGGGTAAATTATTTATGTGAAAGTATATTTAAATTCACATAAATAACATGGGCAATCTTTTTATTTGGAAGATACTAATAACATTCAAGTAACTTGAAATCTTAGGAACTTATTAATTTTCATCAATAATTGATAATGAAGATTCAGTTTACAATAAATCATGATCTAATACTGAGAAGGTGAATTGCTTTCTTCCTTAACTTTCATCTTGGTTTCACCTTCTATTCATAAGTTGCGGGTTGGAATTCTTTCTCAGTCTTTACATGTTATTTTGAAATATTTTCACATGTAAGTCATACAAATACTTTATTATTCCTAATTGGGGTAAATTTTTTAATCTATTACATTATTCATTGCTTAATTTCCTTTGATTATCCAATGTAAAAAATATTTCTATTTGTTTGCTATATTAAAAATTCAGAATATATATATATATGTAATTGATGCACTCACTCACATACTATCTGTGAAAGAACTTGAACTTCAAAAATAAACAAATTAGAATCTTTTTAGTTCACATAATATAATATCCATGGCACTCCTACTTTTAACATGACTCAAGTTAATATCATTTCTTTGTCATTTATTAGATTTTACCTGTGAAAGGATACATCATGTGCTGTGTTATAAAATAGGAATGAAAATAAATGCAATGTTTAGGAGGTTACAAAAAAGTTTTATTTTACCTTCAGAAACATTTAATAAAATCTCTCTTCCTTAGTATTTTGCTCACGATTTAGCAAAATTGAATGGAATCTACAGGATTTTAACAAGGTTACTTCTGGATTTTGCAGTGCATTGGAATCAGATATTTACTCAGGCCACTGGTTTTTTTGTTTGTTTGTTTGTTTGTTTGTTTGTTTGTTTTCATATTCTAGGCTTCTATAAATATGGTGGAACCATTTTCAAAATGATAATAGTTTCTTGACCAGACAAATTATCATGCAAAATACTAATCATTTCCTCTTTATTAATAACAAAATAGTATAGAATTCAACTTCTATATCCAACTTCTGTTTCCAGTTATATTTCTACTGCAATTAGGTTTTAAAAACTTCCTAGGTATAATCTTTATTTTTTTAATAATTTCACATAAATGCACTGATAAAACTAATAAAGTACTACCACAGTAACCATCTCCTTTATTCGCTTTATAAAAGTCCTATAAATCTTAGCTTGCCTTGAGTTTCTACCATGGTAGCACTTCAATATATGTTTTATGAGTAAATATTTCTCTTCCTCTACATTAAAAATAGCAATTATTAACCCCCAGTTAATTGTCTGTGAATTGCTTCAAGTTTGATGTTTCATTCTCTTTTAAGTACAGATGATGAACAAAAGTAATGTATACTATTTCTGTTCCACTTATTCTCAAATCTTTTAAAATTCCATCAGTCTGAGATCTAACAGTTCTCATACCTATGATTAGTTTTCAAGGAAACATCAACCAACTCCTATATGATTATTTCGAACCCACATTTTCTTATCTGCTCTTCAGTTTTAACGGAACTATCAATAATTTTGGCAAAGCTTGTGGTTCACTATTCCTTTAACTCAATATATTTCTTGAAATTGTAAAATACCATGTTATGTCTCTTGTGTCCCTGTTTTTTTTTTTTTTTTAAGATTTTATTTATTTATTTATTTGACAAAGAGAGAGAGAGATCACAAGTAGGCAGAGAGGCAGGCAGAGAGAGAGGAGGAAGAGGCTCCCCGCTGAGCAGAGAGCCCGATGCGGGGCTCAATCCCAGGACCCTGAGATCATGACCTGAGCCAAAGGCAGAGGCCTAACCCACTGAGCAAACCAGGTGGCCTTCTTGTGCCCCTCTTTGAGGGTTTGATTCTGCCACAGGCTACTATTACAGCTGCCCAAAGCACTCCTATCACTGCAGGATCCACGCAGTGAGTTGCAAGTGCCTGCTAACTTTGAAAGTACTTCCTTCCCCATATTTACATTATTTTGATGTTAGAGAAATCAATACAAAGGAAAGCCAACAGACTAATCCTTAAGACTATGGAACTCTCACAAAAGCCCATGTATGTCAAGCTTTTTCTCATTTCTGATACCATCTGACATGACCAAATCCCTTTGGACACTTCCTCCAGACAGATAACCTACCACATATATTGCCTGAGTACCAGACAGCTGTAGTATAGTCAATGATCTAGCGCCTTCTCTTATGCTTTCAAATGACTCTCCCATAGCTGTGGAAGAGTTTCATCTGACTGTTCCTAAAACTTAAAAAGGTCAATTGGTGAACAAAATTCTATTCAATGATCTCTCCCTTAAGTCTTACACTTCTAATTCTAAACACATAGCAAGCAGTGTAAGACATCTTGGAATCTTACCCCTGTGTTTTGCATACTATTTCTAAGTATTCAATGTAAGCTGAATAGAAAAATTGAAGGTGGTAAAAGTAATATTTATCATACAGGAGTTGGGGAGCAATTCAAGATAATACAGTGGCTTCTATCTCTGCTTGACCACCATCTCATCAATCTTTAAGACTCTGTTCAAAATCCCTTCTCTCAAGCCTTCCTTGGCCCTCAGCATCCTTTATCTCTGCCACAGTTCTAGCAGTACCCAGGACAACATCATAGTCCGTTTTTGTTTGCTTGTTTGCCTGTTGTCCTCCAACTTAAATTTAGAACTTGTGGTTGATAAGGTTCATATATCTTTCTTCTGTATATTGAAGATGTTAGATTAGGATTAGATATTTGATATATTTCCATGACTGTGTAGTTAATCATAAAAAACACAGCATTTTATAAAGAGTTTATGTCTCAATGCTTTTGAACTCTAAGGGAAGAAATTCAAAGATAAAGATGTGAGTCATTTTAGGAGCTGATGTACAAAGAATGAAATGTGAATTTTGAAAGACTGAGTATCATGTCAAATGTATTTTTTCAAAGCAATTAAACTGGGCTTTTAATGATATTGCTTAGACATTCCAAACAAAATGTGTTACAACTAAACTAATTCTTATAAAATGACTTTGAAATCCCTAAACTCAAATATAATCTCATGGAGTCGTTACTTGTGATAAAGAATTAAAATGTTTTATACCTTCATTATAAAAAATAGTGGAAGAGAGAGAAGAAAAAAAGGATTTATTATGGGTTACAACATTTAAAACCTAAATTGATCATTTTCATATTTCAAGAAATTTTTCCCCAGAGTTGTTTTAGCAGCAACATCAAAGTCAGGAACCTAGGTTCCTATAAACAAAAGAGTTTATAAGAGTTAACTTGTATCCTACTCTCCCTTTCTTCTCTGTCTCTTAATTTTCTCAGTAGTTTCTAAGGAGTAGGAACCATTCCCCATGGAGAGGAGAGTTCCATGGAGTTCTGATGATGGTAATGATCTTTGTGAAACTGAGAGGCGAATGCTGTCCACAAAGCTGTGTATAATGAGGTATCTGGGGAAAATTGTGCTGCCTTCTGCTGGGTCTCCTGAACCTGGCTAGTATTATGTTTGTTTGGGGTGGATGTTTTGTCTTCTGCATGTAATCATGGGGCTGTTGGAAGCATCTTTTCTCTGGGCTTCCTGCCATGGCACAGAGCACTTCTTTTTTCCTTTTTTCCTTTCCTTTTTAATGATACTGATGCATCTATTTTCATATGGTTAGAGGCAACTCTATAAGCTTAAAGTTTAGCAAGTTACATCATCCTCATCAGTGCTTTCATTAAACATGTCTTCAAACTCACTACTGCTGAGGGTTTGTTCTAATTTTTAAAAATTATTAAAAAATAAAATAAATAAATAATCTTAGACTTATACCATGAAAAAAAATGATAAATTCTTTGCAGCAGACGTGTTTAGGCTACACTGTGTGTGGTCTACAGCAGGACTGCTTGGCCCTTTTATCTCATATAGTTCTCATACATCTAAATGCTAGTTTTCAGATTTCCCACCCTCTGGGTCCCTGACAAAGGGCAATGGTTAGAGATTTTATACTCACGTATGTTAAAAATATGCATCGGGACACGCTTTAGAACATGCAGGGCATTGTGGAACATTACCGACAATATAAACTGGTGTGTTATTTTGTAAATGCTGAAAATCTCTAGATTAATATAGCTTTGCACATATTTTATATAGCACATTAGTTTGGGTTTGCTAATTAATAAAATAGAAATGAGCGTGAGGTGGAAGCAAAGGGTGGTGTTATATAGTGGGAAAGGAGCCTCCTATTTCAGTACTGTCATTTTCTTCCTCACATAAAATGGTTTTTGACAGGGGCGCCTGGGTGGCTCAGTGGGTTAAAGCCTCTGCTTTCGGCTCAGGTCATGATCTCAGCGTCCTGGGATCGAGGCCCGCATAGGGCTCTCTGCTCAGCAGAGAGCCTGCTTCCTCCTCTCCCTGTCTCTCTGCCTACTTGTTAATCTCTCTCTGTGTGTCAAATAAATAAATAAAATCTTTAAAAAAAAATGGTTTTTGACATCAGCAACATGGAACAGAGATTATAAAGAAATATCTGTATGCAGATTATTAAAAAAATTGACCATGCAGCTGAGGCCAATACTATAAATATCAAAGATGGAATATATATTTTTAACAGGATAGTCATGCAAGACTAGGCTTCTTACCTTGACTATTATAGTAAAAAGAGATTAACAATTTTATTGAAGCTACTGTATTTTAAAGTATCTTTCTTATAGCAATGTACAAGTCTCTCAACTTGCTCAAGTCCTGGGGACACCATTTTCATATAATTCATTCCCAAAGGTATGTCCACGAATATACTCCCTTTAATAAATGGTATAAAACATATGGGACAGGGAAGAAACACTTAGCAAGGATGGGGGAATGATAATCTAAATGTCTGTGAATTTATGCACTGTACTTTAGCTGTAACAAGCAATAATGAGCTTATTGTAATTGTAGGCTTATAATTCATATGAATGATTTTTAATGAAACCATGTAGTGATATTAAATAGCACAGTCTATACTGGGAAAGTAAACACTAGCCACCAGACAATATTGTAAACATGGTAAACAATGGCTAAGGGAATTGACAAATAGAATGGGGAAAAATAAAATCAACACTGACTCATTAAGAAAACATAGATAAAATAATATTAACTTTTAAAACAAAAAATAACATTAATTAGATGGAAAATGACATATATAGATATTTTATAGGTCCTAAATTGTCTGCTGGGAAACTGAAAATATTTCATTGCATTTCTTTGTATAAAAGAATACAAAACATGTTATCAAATAAGTTTATGTAGAGCAAAATAGGTCTGTGAGGACAGTAAACATAGATGAAGAGATGGATTGTACAACAAATCTGGTATAGGTTCAAGGGCCTGTTACTATGATTCTATATATATATACATATGTTGCAAATATACATATGCTGCAAATCTCTAGGTTAATATAGCTTTGCATATATTTTATATAGCACATTAGTTTGGGTTTGCTAATTAATAAAATAGAAATGATCATGAGGTGGAAGCAAAGGGTGGCTTTATATAGTGGAAAAGGAGCCTCCTATGTCAAGGATGGACTATATATATTTTTATATATATATATATATATATATACGATGTCTGCCTTATTAGAAGACTTAAGGCTGGGTTTTTTGGATATGTATGTAATTATCACCACCCCCCACACACAGACCCCTCGTTTGAAGGCCATAGGTCAGAGAAACATGCAAGGATGTGAAACGTTTTAATAGGCATAGTCAGGTATGTTGATAATAACAACAAAAAGTGTGTCACGAGAACCTCTACATAATATAAGGTCCACAAAGTCTCCCTGCAGGTCTGTATTCCACAAAGTTGGATTTTGAAAAGCTGAGGCAGAGTTCGAGAGCTCTTCACCAAAATATTCTTCTCTTCTCCTGTGGAAACAGCTTGGCGACATTTCCACACAACTGAGTTCTAGCCAATGTGCACCCTTTCTGGGCCTGGATCATATGACTCTCCCTCCTGAGCCTCCAGTCCTTTCCACACCTGTCAGTTACAAATGGAGAGCTCCAAGATGGTATGGTCCCTGGAGCTACAGGAAAGTTCAAGCCAAGTTCCTGAATCACCGCATGGAGAAAGCCAGCCACAGACCAGGCGTTTTCATTTGGATATTTTCAATGAAAAACAAATTTTAACATTTAATCTACTTTAACCTTGAGGATTGTTTCTTAAAGCATCCAGTGTTACCCAAGCATTTACAGGAGACTAATAAATAACTCTCCATTTTTCCCTATTCAAATTCAGAATGAATTGAAATGTAGACATGGGAATAAAACAGATGGTGGTAAAACGTTTCCTTATTTACGGATAAAGCTGTTTCAAGGGTGCAGTGTAGCATTCAGAGTTGGTCTCATGAGCTTCCGGAGACATAGGGACAAGTGACCCTGATTCTAGTTCTGAAGTTCTGTTGTTGTTCTAGGCACACATATAAACTTCAAGGGAGATTACAGAGCCTGCAGGGGCTGAGGATGATTAATAAGACCTGCTGTTATGCCTAAACGCACTGACCTATACTGTACCCGTTAGTCAAATTGCATATTGTATAATTGTGATAAATGAAATGCACCAGGCCCAGATAAGCTGGTCCCTAGCATCTGCCTAGACAAGCCTAAGAGAAGAATGGCTCAAGCTGTGAGTGCAGAGGCACACTTTGTGGTGTGGAGCTTCCTGAGTTGTGAGGTAACATTCACTTCCTCAGAAGTTACAGTCTGGATCGAGGGCCCACATTTTGAGACATGTTCATCTGTTTGCCCTCAACTCAAATGTGCTCCTTTGTTCTGTAGGTTTCAATAACTAAGTTTTATTTGATTTTCCCAGGTGACTTGCTCACTTGTGTGCCTATGGAAGGCACTCTAGTCTTGCTATAAATATGAACTTATACTATTGACTCTGGCTAGAACAAAAGACACACACAAGCAGAGATGGATCACCATGACTTGCATTAAAACCAAATGAAACTTAAAGTCCTTTTGTGAGTTTGCTGGGTTTGGTCTGGTTTCCTCTAATTCCCTGAAATGCTATGATAATTACAGTGGTGAAGCGAAAGTTTCTGCTTTTTGTTAAAGCCATCTAAGCAGGGTGCCTGGGTGGCTCAGTGGGTTAAAGCCGCTGCCTTCGGCTCAGGTCATGATCCCAGGGTCCTGGGATCGAGGCCCGCGTCGGGCTCTCTGCTCAGCGGGGAGCCTGCTTCCTCCTCTCTCTCTGCCTGCCTCTCTGCCTACTTGTAATCTCTCTGTGTCAAATGAATAAATAAAAATCTAAAAAAAAAAAAAAAAGCCATCTAAGCAAAGTAATTTTGCAGCACACAGATCTAAATAATGTGGATAGTGACTAACAAAATGATGAAAATGTTGCACTTTGTAAGATCTTTGAATGTCTTTGTCCCTTTCCTGGTAGACAGTTCTTAAATAATATGCTTCTATCATTCTCAAAAACTATTTGAATATTTTAGCTAAAATACAAGGTGGTTGACATTAGTTGCAAAATATCTCTGTAACATCAGTTGTTTAATTTTTTCCCCTTGAAATCAAGAGTGAAATGAACACACACACACACATACACATTGCACACACACTCAGAGTTCTAAACAAAAAAAACACACATACCACCAGAAAAACAGTAGGATTTGCTGTGGAATAAAAGCTCTAAATGGCACTGCATCCAAACTTTCTGCAAGGCTCTGCAGATTTTTATTCATTATTCAATCCATTAAAAAAAAAACACCTTAGAATAAAAAGCAAGCACAATAGAAACTAAATGAGATAGTCGCAAAGAACATCAAAAATAGTAATTTAAGTTCCCATATGATAGCAAGCTTGTTCAGAGTCTAATTTTGGTTCTTTGGATTCTCTTTAGAATCTAATTCAGTTTATATATATGCATTTGTCCGTAGGGAGTGAGGGATAGAATTAATTATCCCAAACACTGGGCACCCACTCCTCTAATATTTCTTACGTTAACACACAAATCTGTTCTCTTCATTACTATTATACTGCATTCAAATTACAACACAATTAGAGATCATTAACTCTCTCCTTTATAATCAGCAAATTTCACAGTCCTCAGATAGACATGCACCTCTAATATATTCCTATTCATCTTACACTTTCATTTACCAGAATGTCAAAACAATTTTTTTTGTATCATTGCTATTTGTTTTAGTTTTTTGCAAGCTGGCTGGTAGAAGACAATTATTTCTCCTAAATGTCTCTTCCTCTCAATCTTGTTATTTATAAACCCCCCCCAAAAAACAAAAAAACAGAGAAACAGAAGAAGAAAGGAAAAAAAAAAACCAAGAACACTGTAAATATCAGATACTTTGGTTCTGTAACTTTTATTTTATGCACAAAGAGGTTTATTTATGTATTCTAAAATATCACACTAAGGCGGAAGACATGCAAACTTTTTATTATTTCTTCTGCATTTTACAAAGAAAATGTGTAGAGAACACATTTTTCCTGAGGTATTATTCTCATGCACTTTAACGATTAAGAATACTCGGTCTGCCAAACAATTGCTGTTTACGAAAATATGTTTTATTGATTAATTTACCTAAATTCAGTTAAAGTTTCTTTCAACTTAATGTGCTTGTAAATTTGTGTATTTACATTTTGTGGTAATATGTTTAATCTGGTGCTACAATTCTAGTGTCCAATTGGTTTTCTTCTGTTTCAATTTATTTGTTTCATGGTTTGCCAGAATGTGCTTATGGAAGGCGTTCTGAGTCATGAAAATGAAATTAAAAGCAGGCTAGCACAGAACTATTTTTTAAATTAGAAACTTCCTGAGTTCTAGGAGACTGTTCTCTTTCTCCTCTACTCACCCAACTACAAGAACGCAGAGGGCACTCACCATTGCACATGGAAAGGCAGTGAAGTGAACAATGGCCCTTTTTCTGGGGTCTCGTGCAGGGAATAAGCCCTGTCTGGTCTCTCCGTCGCATGAATTCTCCTCTCTCATCTATTTTCCACAAGGTAGCCAGAGCACTCCTTCACAACACACATCTGAACGTGTCAGCTCCCTGCTTAAAAGAATCACTTTCAGTCGTCGCGAGCACATTGTTTTGAACAGAATATAGGATCAAAATTAATCAGCTGAATATTGAATGCCCCCAGGATACAGTCCAAGCTTTAATCTATCTTCACTTACCAGTGTTCGGTGACCTTTTAGCTTTTCATTACTGATCATCACCCACTGTCACTAAGGTGACATTGGGCCTCTTCCACAGTATTGAGCAGGAGAAGACAGGAGGAGATGAGATAATCGCTTCAGCATTTAAATGTCTCAACTCAGAAGGGACACATGTCACTTCTGCTTCAATGCATTGCCTAGTACCGGTCACGTGACTGCCCAACTACAAGGCAGATGGGGGGATGGAAGTGCCCAATACCAGGGAACGCTAGCAGTATGTGCTCCAGGAGCTAAAACACGACAGAAACTTCACAAAAATACTCAACGATTAATAATTGGGACCCCTTTGATGGCAAGAAACAGACACAAACAGCTCAGCAAACAAGAGGAATTAACAAGTTATTTTTTTGCAAAATCTTAAGAAAGGCAGGGGGTACTTCTTGGGTTTATGTTTCACCAAGAGAGGGGCTTCTCATTTTTAGATGCTTTTTTTTTTTTACTGATTTCCAGTCTCTGCCTCCCCAGGATCTCTGTCTTATCCCTCACAGGGCCTCTGCCACAGCCAAAGAGGTAGAATTGTTGCCACATTCAAGTTTCAAGTTCTCCTATTTCTTTCTAACTGAATCTCACTGTCTCTCTGTTCTAAGTTCACGTCATCACTGAAGGGCTCTGCTTCCCAGTTTAGCCTCCTGGACCTAATACATCTGTGGGAGTTGGGATAATATGATGGATGCAGCTTGAATAAAGAATGATTCTTTGGACCAGTCTCCACTTCCAGGAAGCAGAGATGAAGCACTTGGTGATGTGACTACAATCCTTATCACCTGGAACGCGGAGGCAGTTTCTGTGTTTCCAGAATGAGAAAGTAAACATACAGATGGTCACTGGTCATCTCATATGTGAAAATAGAACACGGACCCACAACTGCAGCAACTTATCGGAACCACAGCCTGTGTAGCATTTAGGTCCCAGATGGTAAGGAATTGCTTGATAACTGACAGCTTCCCTGATTTTTGCCACAATGCTCCAATTTAGGACCAACCACACAAAGCCGATTCTGTGCCCTAACTGATCATGCAGAATGCTCCACTTCCGGGCATACAGGAAGCTTTCCGTTTTTTCTATCACAAATCTTTCCCACTCCCCTGCTTGCCTTTTAGGCTCTGCCAAGTGCAAGTAACGGTTGCTGATTCCCTGGCTGCAATCGAGATCTGATAAATATACTTTGCTTGTTCTCTCGTGGGAGGTTTTGGATTATTTTTACACTATTGAGGACAACATTTATGCTAAAGGCACCTAATTATTCAATGACTTTATTTTTACATAAATAAACATTGCTTTGGTCCCTATTTCTAAAGAATGCCCCCTTTGACTTGAAACCTTAGGATTGCTTCTAAATTAGTAGAAATTTTTGCCTTCCTCATTCATTTTCTTTTTCTCATTTGTATACTAACTTACAGATTCCCTTTATGATAGAAACTTCATTCTCCAAAGTAACATGGTATATTTAAACCCATGGGATAACTACTTATGCTGTTCTTTTGTGATCTGTATGTTATATTATTAGCAAAAATATGTTACTCTTAACCTGATATCATTCTCTCCCTCCAGGTTGAATTATAACCACATATTTACCCTATAGTTATTTAAACTCTCATCTTATCCAGACACAGCTAACTTGAAAGGTATACCTTTAATTAATCCTGATCTCATATTATCTGTTGACAGTTTCTACCTTGGGGAGTGGGGGTAAGTTCACCTTGCTTTGGATATGCTATTACTTCTGAACACTCAACTGCTTAAATAATTGAATTGTTTCTTTTAATTGGAACATGCAGTCTTTCCTGAGGCAGGAGAGAGAGAGAGAGAGAGAGAGAGAGAGAGAGAGAGAGAGAGAGAGAGAGATGGACGTTTACACAGTGCTAGGATAGTATTAGTATATAGATAAATGTTAGGAATTGTTGATTTTGCAATGTAGGCTCTTCATTTTTCACTCTATGGCTGCAGGTAAAGAGATTTTTTTTTTAAATTAAGAATGTACTTGATTCTTTAAGAATTATGTTATTAAGTTAAAAATCCACTAGTTAAAAACACACTGTTAAAATAGAAATAGAATCTAAGGTTAATTCTCTGCATATTTCCTGCAGGAAATGCGGGTCTTTGTGGAATGCTTCCCAAGTAAACGAAATGCCCTCTTATTGTCAGGGTTTCTTTTCCTTTATGTAAAGTTACTTATTTGAAAGAGTTGTAACAATGCAAATATTCTTATCTACTTGTAAAGCATGAGACAGTTTTCTGAAATTATTTAAGTGTTACAATTTATATGACAGTGATAATGGTTGTCAACTGAGGATGCCTAAATTCATATGAAGAACTTCAGCAACTACACGACACAGACATAACTGAAATTCTACAAATGACTTGGAATCAATGTTACTAAAATATCCGTGTGACAGTTTGTGTGGCGAGGCACAAAGTGCCTTATCAGCAGCCTTTGTCACTGTCACAGCTCTGGGAAGTCAGTAAGGGTGGGGGGAACTAAACCAGAATCTCAAGCCTTTTTAAACACTTAACAAATGAACTTTATGCAAACACTTTCATCCCAAGGATCACATATCCCTCTATTACTTGTAAATGACCAACCAAAGAACCTAAAAGGGAAGAAGGAAAAAATTTTCCAAGTGGTGGAAAAACTCCTTCGTAAGCAAATCCTTTCAATGATTTCCATGGTTGTCCTCTTCTCTAAGTGTGATTATCCTTATAGTCTGAAAAGATAGAAAAGGTAGAGAAATTAAATCTCGTGTTCAAACAAATGTTATCTGACCTTTCGGAAAAATTTTGTCTCCCTTGGTCTATGGTGCTTCTCTTTCCCTGTGGGTTTTTCCTCCTGAAGTTGTTTCTGGGTGACTGATAACCAGCTCTTCAGCACTGTGTTCAGTTTCTAAAATGCAGCCAGAGATCGATATTACAGTCTCTTAACAGAACTATCTACGTAGCTAGCTATCTTAGAATTAGAATTCAGTATGGAGATGGTTGTTGCAGGGGCACCTCAAAAGAGATTCAGTTGAATTTTAAAATGAATTTAGAGACTTTATTTTACAGAAAAGAAAAGTGGTTTGGTTGATTTGCCACTTCCTAATTTCAGTCTGAAGTTTGTTCACCCCTCCGATGAAGGGAAGAGGATTCTAGCCTAGCAGGTAATTTTAACCTGTTTTCAAGCATCGGATTTGAATAACTGTGTCCTAATTCTTCCACTTCCTTTTTCCATTCTTCCTTTCAAAGAATCTTTCTCCCACAAGGTTTTCTCGTTCTTTTATTTTTCAAAAGGCAGTATATCTCAAACTTCTTGAACTTTACTTTGATGCGTTGCCCCTGGGTGTTGAAATCACCAGGATACAAAACAAAGGAGGATTTAAAACATTCATCTCCATTAAAAAGGGGGGAGGGGAGTGCCTGAGTGGCTCAGTTGACTAAGTGTCTGACTCTTGATTTTAGCTCAGGTCTTGATCTCAGGGTTATGAGATTGAGCCCGGCATCAGGTTTGGTGTTCAGTGTAGAGTCTGCTTGAAGATTCTCTCCCTCCCTCTGTCCCTCCCCCTGTTCATACTTTCTCTTTCTCTCTCAAAACAAATAAACATTAAGAAAAAAGACAGATGATTCTAATGACCAGGTAACCAAATCTTTTTCAAGTGATTGCTTTTTAGATTTTTACATTGAATTCTTTCAAAATCTTGAAATAACTAATTGAGCTACCTTTGGACACATGATTATGAATTAGTTTGTATGGTAATGTATGGTAACTCACTATAATTTTTGTTATAATTCTTTGAAGAAGTTCATAGAATTGAGTGACATTGTCATAATAAAGCCCCTCTACTCCCATCTACTTATTTCTGAAAACAAGATTTCTCAGAGCTTAAATCTATAAAAATGAGAATATCAGAATAGGCATAAAGCTGACCCAGTCACATTCTAGCAAAAAGCAAGATTCGTCAATAGAAATGTAAGTTTATAGGGAAACATTTACTAGGAGATTAATTTTCCCAAGAATGCTTTTTAAAATTAACTGTACTTTAAAATCTCCCATGTGTTTATATTTTGGTTCAAGTTTTTAACAAATAATAATTAAATTAATAAGCCAAAAGGAAGAAAAAAACACATGAAACTGGCAACAGAAAATTGAAATTATGAATTATCTCATTTTCCTTATTATCAATATATGGCTTTCAAGGACTAAAATAAATCAATTTAATCAGTAAACCTTTTGTAGAGAAGGTGCAATGCTATGAACTCTGGACAGAAACCAAAGGCTCTTCTTCTCTGAATTACAAAACTTCCAGGGTTTTTATAATACTGAAGGAAGGGAAAGGACCTTTAAAATAACAGGTATTTAATTTCCTCACAAATTAATTTAGGTAGGAGGAGAGCCACATTTAATTTTTTTTAAAGATTTTATTTATTTATTTGACAGAGAGAGAGATCACAAGTAGGCAGAGAGGCAGGCAGAGAGAGGGGAGGAAGCAGGCTCCCTGCCTAGCAAAGAGCCCAATGCGGGACTTGATCCCAGGACCCTGAAATCATGACCTGAGCTGAAAGCAGAGGCTTTAACCCACTGAGCCACCCAGGCGCCCCACATTTAATTTTATTTAGAAAAGTAAGGGAGTGTGGCCTTTTGCAGCTGAGCTCCGTGAAGAAACTTTGCACCTTTAACACTACAGTTGCTGGCTTTTTCAGGTCCTGGGGATCATGGCCGACTTCCTACCTATTGATGGATCATAGGCATCTCCTTCATCACTATCCCTAATGAGTCAATAGGAAGACTGTTAAGTGGTGAGAAAGGACCACCCCGTGGAGAGGGAGGGGTTAGAATCCATGTGTCATCCCTGAAGATATCATCTTTCTGTCATCTTTTTCTGAGTCCTTTCTCTCTGAAACTTCACTTCCTTTAAAATGGTTAAATGGACAGTAACTTTACAAGTGTCCTCTTTCTTGTCTTTTCAGTCGAAAAACTTTGAAAGTAGTCTGAGCATTGTGGAATTTTATATTTTCTCAATAGAAATGTTTCCTTGCCTGAGATTTTCAGTGTCTTTTTAAACAAAAACTGAAAAGCATTAGCTGTAGTTCTGTGTATCTAACAATTATCTCCCTAAGAGCATTTGAAGGTAGCATGCTCTTCCTGTGTTTATTTTTCTTCAATATAGCTGTCTGGAAGGATAGACTGTCACTTTCAGGAAGTGAAGAATTGGATGTTGATTTGCACTACTGCTGTATCAATGCATTAGTTTTCAATTAGCTGTAATGGTGCCTTGGGTAAACCTCATTGGCTACTCTACTGTCAGGGTACGAAGCTTCAGTGCATTAGATCCTGGGGGAAGCCATGTGGTATAGTACCAAGAACAAAGACTTTGAGTATGAGTAGGACCAGATGTGGATCCTGATTCTTTCACCTTTGTTGTTGTTTTGTTCTGTTTCTATTTTAATTTTTTATTTAAATTCAATTAATCAACTTATAACGTATTATTAGTTTCAGAGGTAGAGGTCAGTGATTCATCAGTTTGATATAACAGCCAGTGCTCATTACATCATGTGCTCTCCTTAATGTCCATCACCCAGCTACCCCGTCCCCCCACCTCCTCTGCTCCAGAAACGCTCAGTGTGTTTCCTGTGATCGAGAGTCTCTTATGGTTTGTCTCCCTCTCTGATTTCGTCTTGTTTTATTTTTTCCTCTCTCCATCACCTTTTTTTAATCATTTACTTTAGATACTTGGTTAATTGTTATGTAATTGACACTTCATAATTAAAAAAATCAAACATTGCTACTTTGTGAAGATTAAAATTTATATTTATATAAACATATATATTATATTATTAACTTATATATTCTGGCAATAGATCATCAAAGGGGTGGGAATCAATATTAAAATGTAATAGTTTTGCAATTTAATCAATATTTTTAAAAATATTTATTTATTTTACTTTAAAAAGACAGAGAGAGAGAGCACACATGAATAGGGGCAGGGTCAGAGGGAGAGAAATCCTCAAGCAGACTCCCCACTGAGCCCGGAGCCCAACATGGGGCTTGATCACAGGACCCTGAGATCATGGTCAGAGCCAAAATCAAGAGTTGAAGCTTAACCAACAGAGCTACCCAGGCATCCTGAAATTTAATCATTTTATAATAATAATAATAATAATAGATGGACAAAAATATATTCTTTCACATTATAAGAAATAGTAAACTATAAAAGAGGTTGGAAAGTTCCCAGAGTTCTCTGCCTCCTTCCTTTGTGCTTGTTCTTGTCTCTTTAAAATAACTGAGTTGGATTTCTTCAAATTATTTTTGAATCTAACATTTTGGTATTCCTCATCATAGGAGTCAACTTATCCTTAATCTCATGAGATGTATTTTCTTTGATGGGAAATCTAAGGAAACTCTTATTAGAGTTCTAATTCTTCCTTACAGTATAGGTCTCCTTTATTCTGAATCACATTTACAAACTTTCTTCTTCTTTTTAAAATTTGTGTAGCTTTAGTACTTTTAGGTATTAGATATGAGTATTAGATATTATAGTAAAATGATACAACAAAAAGGCACTATTAATTTACAGCAAACTGATTATAATGGTAACCATTTAAAACAGAAACATTAATTTTATCCCTTACCTTTTTTCTTTTTTAAAAGTTTTTATTTAAATTCCAGTTAGTTCACATACAGTGTAATATTAGTTTCTGATGTACAATATAGTGATTCAACACTTCTATACAACACCCCATATTCATCACAACAAGTGCCCTCCTTAATATCCATCACCCATTTAACCCAGTCCCCCACCCGCCTCCCCTCTGGTAACCATCAGTGTGTTCTATATAATTAAGAGTCTGTTTCTTGATTTGCCTTTCACTCTCTTTCTCTTTCTCTTTTTCCCCTTTGCTTGTTTGCTTTGTTTCTTAAGTTACACATATGAGTGAAATCATATAATATTTGTCTTCCAATGACTGACTGTTTCATTTAGTATAATACTGTAGCTCCATCCATGTCATTGCAAATGGCAAGATTTCATTCTTTTTGGTGGCTGAGTAATATATCATTGTTTATGTTTGTGTGTGTGTCTGTATCTTCATTATCCATTCATAAATCAATGGACACTAAGGCAGTTTCTGTAATTTGGCTATTGTAGATAAAACTGCTATAAACATTGGGGACATGAATCCCTTTCAATTACTATTTTTGTATATTTGGGTAAATACCTAGTAGTGCAACTGCTTGATATGTATCCCTTATCTTAAATATGTTTTGTCATCTTTTGTGTTTACCTGCTTTGAGTGAAGAGAGTATAAGAGCAGGTGTTAGTTTAGAATGTCCATATCCTTACTGCTCCAGGTTAATAGTGTGATTTCCTTTGGGAAACAGTTTTCCAACCTCAAAAAGAGTGCATTTTAACTCTATATAGCTTACCAGTATCTCTTTGAGCTTGAATACACATTATGAAATTCTTGGTGACTTTCTAGAGGTGGTTCAGGGATCAACTCCGGACAAAGTAGAGAAATTGATGTACTATTGCTAAGTCATAGTCACAGATGTTGACGTTAGGTCTGATTAGAATTAAAATTATGTATCTTCATAATTATAAAGTTCTAGGAGAATAAAGTAGCATTTCAGATACAGAGATACAGATATAGATAGCAATATCATCTTGTAAAATAAATGCTGTCATTTAGTTAATGTGCTTGTCATTACCTAGTGCTAATTATGTTTCAGAAGTTAAAATTGTAAATGTTGCTTTTCTAACTTTACACTTTCCTTCTTTAAACACACAGGCACATGCACACACACACACACACACACACACACACACACACACAATTACGTGGTTGCTATGGTAAACTGATTTCCCTGAAAAAAGTGTTTGCTTCATTTTGGTATAATCAAATTTATTATATTCTCAACAAGCTTTGTGCTTTTGAGCAGATAAGTCTTAACTCATGTGGGGATGATTGTTATTCAACTGACATACAAAAAATCCGGCATAAAGGCCTTTTTGTATTTTTGTATTTCTTCAGTAACAGTTATGAAATCCTTGCCAAATGCAAAGAAATCTTTTCTGTGTTGCTAAATGTTATTTTAACACTTGAAGATGTTTATCCTGAATCCTTATAATTTACTAAAAATTGTTTAAACTTAAATTATCTTATACTTGGCTAATGTTCCTGGCATTCAGATATAAAGCTATCTTCATAATTTCATAGCCTACCCTCTTACTAAAATGGAAATTGTAATTAAAATCTAAATAGCCTAATTTTGTATGTTGATATTTTAAAAAATAATCAACAAATTTCTCTGTGATTTGAAAATTAAATTTTAAAAAATTATATTTTTGTAATTAATCCTATTAATTCCTTTGGCTGACTGTATATGGATCAATGGAAAGCAGTATTTCAGAAATAAGCTTTTAAAATGAAACTATTTGAAAAAGACAATAATAAATATAATTATCTCTCTTACTATGTCAATAAAATTTTAATTTTGTAACAATTTATTAAATTTTGAGTAGATTTTTTTGCTAAGAATATAAATTAAAACTATTTTCTTTTTTTTTTTTTAAAGATTTTATTTATTCATTTGACACACAAAGAGAGAGAGATTACAAGTAGGCAAAGAGGCAGGCAGAGAGAGAGGAGAGAGGAGGAAGCAGGCTCCCTGCTGAGCAGAGAGCCTGATGTGGGCCTTGATCCCAGGACCCTGGAATCATGACCTGAGCCGAAGGCAGCGGCTTTAACCCATTGAGCCACCCAGGTGCCCAAAACTCTATTTTCTCTTGGAAATGCATGACGTGTTGTGGTGTTTCAAATACATAAAATATTCATACCACCAATACTATTACTTATTTAGTATTTTAATGAGTCATTAAAAATAACAATGAAACATAATAAAGAAGTTCAAGTTTTACTAAATAGAAGAAAACATAAAAATAAGTGGTAGTTTTTAATTTATAAATATACAGTTAGTTACTGAAGTTCTACAGAATCATATCATGTATGGGAATTGGTTTTTAAATTTGACTAATAAATACAGAGTTGTCAAAATCCCCCTTAAAACCTCTTTGGGAAAAAAAAATAAACTCTTTGGAATATTCCTCATAGGAAATTTCTGTACTGTTTGTAATATGTTTATTAATGTTTTTCCATCTGTGTTAGAATATTTTTTCTTTAGATAAGCATCCATTGAGTAGTTGTTTTTGCTTAAAGCCAACATTCTACTAAATATATGTGCTGCTAATAATAGAATCACACTCAGATAGATGAGATGCTAATATAACAAAAGCCAGAGTGGATTTTAGACCAACTGAGTAAGCGTTAGGTATACGTGGTCCTTTTCACCTATTTTATGTTTTTTTTTTTTTCTGAAAGGAGACAAGGATATGAATTTACAATTTATATTTTATTTTATTTTTCCTTCCTTTTTAAAAATCTTTTTTGACTGAGTGACTTATATTTCAATTTCTCTAATTTAAATGTATAAATATACACATATATACTTATATGTATAAAATAAGACTCCATTATAAAATAAAATTTTTTACTTACAAAACAAATAACTGATAATATGTTTCTTAACAAAAATATTGAAAATATTAGCAATCAATGTAGTTTAGGTTAACAGGTATACAAGTTTGTATAAAAATTTAAAAAATATATTGTTTTAACATGGTGCTAATTTTTGTATGAAGTTAGAAAAATTAAAGATAGTCTTTTACCAACTGAGTTGGCAACAACTAAGAATATATTTCTAAATCAAATGCAACATATATCTTGTTCAGAATGTTTTCTTTGAAGTTAAAGTGAATCTGTAGAATGTCTTCTATGTTATATATGATTTCTCAATGTCTATCATATGATGCAATTTTTTTATTTGCTCATCACTACTATCTTTTTGGAAAAATATTTACTTATATCTTTTATAATTTCTAAGATAGCTTCAGTGTGATATTCAAATAAATTAGTAAGGTTTTTTTCAAATAATACAAAGGATTTTGCTTTTCATTAGTTGTTGACTAAATCAGTAGGTTTAGAAGTCTATGGGAGACATACTGTAAAGTCAGCCAACATCCGTTCCTTCCCATCCTGTGGGTAATGCAATTATATTCAGTCAAAAACTAGATTCTGTTTCACTTCCTCTGAAAACTGGGCTGGCCTTGTTACTTGTTTTGTTTGGCAGAATGCAAGGTACTGATGCTGTGCAAGTTTCAGATCTGGTTATTTACTTGTTTGTTTACTTATTTTTAATTAAATATATTTGATATATAACACTGTAGAAGTTTAATGTAAACAACATGTTAGTTTGGTACATTTTATATATTGTAAAGTGATTGCCATTGTAGCAAGAGTTAGCACCTCTATCACATCACATAATTATCATTTCTTTTTTGGGGTGAGAATAATTAAGATCTAGTCTCTCTTATCAAGTTTGATTATTATGATACAATATTGTGCTTATATTCACTTTACTGTGTATTAGATCTCCAGGACTTATTTATCTACCAGTTGCAAGTTTGTACCCTTAATGTTATTTCAGGTTGATAATTGAAGTGTAAGAAGCCCAGCAGTTTCTGGGGAAAGCCACCTACCAAGTGGGAAATCCCATTTTCCCAAGACTACCACATTGTGAGAAAGCTCAATTAAGCTGCACAGAGATGCATCATGGAACAGAACTGAGGAACCTTCATAGCAGTGAGAACTGAGACTCTGACTTAGACCCCGGTTGAGTCTTGAGACCTCAGCTGACCACAGTCATTCCAGCAATCCCAACCAAGATCTCAGATACTATAGAGACCACATAGCCATTCCTGCACTGCCCTATCTGGATTCCTAAACTAAAAAATCATAAGGAACTGAAATAGTTGTTCTTTGAGCGTAGGTCATAATGCAGCCAAAGATAATATAGTCTTATTCTGAAGGACCAGCTCTGATAAATGATAATAATGGTAAAAATAAGTACTCTTTATTGATTTCTTACTTCATTTCAATAGAGATTTTATATATAAAATCACATAAAATTCTTATAATACCCCTCAGAGGTAGATGCTATTACTGACCTGACTAAACTAAGACTGGGAGAAATGAGTGGCACAGAACATATGAGATGTATCATGAGGAGAAGGTTCTAGAACTCCCACTCCATTCTCCTGAAAGAGAAGTGAATGCAGCGACTTGTGGTGACAGAAAAGACTAAGGTTCATGATTTATAATCTTGAATTTGCTTTTTATAATAACTCCATTGAGAGAAGCCAGAGGCTGAGTCTGCCACATAACTTCTTAAAATATCAAAATCTAAGTACTTATTTTCTACATGAGTAAACCATAAACCCTTTCCAAGAGCTTTCAGTGTGCTCAGGCAACCCTTAATTTAGAAAGATGAAGCTTCATGACCTGAAGGAGAGAAGAGAAGTCATAGTAGTCATAAATTGGCAAACTTCAAAAAGACTGCTTAAAAGGATACTGAAAACTTACATTTGAAGATCACAGGTTTTATACAGAAAAACCCATATGATACACAAAGTACTATTTTTTCTTGTGGATTAAATATTGAAGATCTATTCAGTCACCACCATGTCTGGAAAAGTGAAATAAAAAGAATCTTTTTGTTGCCTGAGATGTAAAAGTTTAGAATATATCATGTGGTCCTGGTGATTATAGAGACCGATTTCCTCCTCAGAATCTATCTCAACAATGGCAAGTCCTGGTGCATCCAATTTCAGCTATTTTAGGAACCCAACTGAAATTCTCTTCTTTTTGGGTTTTGGCACATGCTGATTTCAGGTTAACAGTAGTTGAGAGAGAGTAACAGAAACTTCAGAAATATGGCAAATGTCATAGGAAGAGAATTTCTTATAGGATAAAAATCCACAGACACTATGCTGTCAAACTTCAGAACCAAGTATGAAACTCTGTTAAATTGAGGAACTGTTTTCTTTCTCATCTACTGTATACTTAAGATGTTAATCTCATGTTCATCCTCTTATATAATAGTAAGTCTGCTAAAAATGAAGCAGAATAACTAAACCAAGTCTGAAGTCTATAAAGAAAACAAGGGAAATTAGAATAGTTAGAAAAAGCTGTTGGAATTTGGAAGGAGGGGGTGATTTCCCTTCTAATCAGATGAGGAATGTTTAGAGCAGCCTTTTTAGAAATGAGTCTACTGATGAATTTGGAAACAAATTAATAAAGTTATAGGTCATCTAAAATTATCTGACTCTTGGGGTGCCTCAGTGGCTCAGTCAGTTGGGCTTCTGCCTTTGGCTCAAGTCATGATCCTGGAGTCCTAGGATGTAGGCCCACGTCAGGCTACCTGCTGAGCAGGGAGTCTACTTCTCCCTCTCCCCCCTGCTTGCATGCTCTCTCTCTCTCTCAAGTAAATAAGTAAAATCTTAAAAAAAAATTATCTGACTCTTGTGGGATTTGTGTATTCAGGAATGTATTACTTAATTGTGGAGAAAAAGACTATCATTATTATTATTTGGATTAATATAGGATAGAGTTTAAATTCCAAGTCTATCGTATTTTTAATTGGTGGCTTACTCACTAAGCTAATATATTTTTTTAATCTTTATTTATTCACTTGACAGAGAGAGAGAGAGAGAGAGATCACAAGTAGGCAGAGAGGCAGGCAGAGAGAGGAGGAAGCCGACTTCCTGCTGAGCAGGGAGCCTGATGTGGGGCTCGATCCCAGGATCCTGAGATCATGACCTGAGCTGAAGGCAGAGGCTTTAACTCACTGAGCCACCCAGGCGCCCCAGCTAATATTTTCACCTTTGTCATAAAGGTCATAATTTCCAAGTGTCTAATTAATTTGAGATTGTTTCTAAATATAATCAATCACTTAGATTATAAAATAAGATCTATCCAAAGTGAAGGACTGAATATATGGTTTCACTCATTTAAGTAATTTGTCATACTTTAACCATTTTAGCTGGAATATTTAGGCATTATGTAATTATTTTTATAGATTTACTTGATAACCTGTACTTTTTATCCTCTCCCTCAGGTGACTTCAGGTTATGATCTTCCAACAATAGCCAAAGTTTATGGTAGTGTTTTTAGCAAAAAGCAACCACTTCAAACCCTCAACTAGAGTCTTGGGGTGGGAATATGGATGAAGGTCGGGGCAGAGACCAGTTGTTTAGGGTGCCTGCAAATGTTCCTACTTTATAACCATTAAGAACTTAATAAAACTTTTATTTTTCACTTCTCTGCATTCATTTTAAGATGGTGCCAAAAAATTTCCTCCAAACAAGCAAACAACAGCATCCAAAAAACCAGGTTTGGTCCTGCAGTAGAAAGTGGTATTCAGTGGGCCCAATAATTCAGTAGGAAGCTCATGCCAGCTAATTCAACCTTTCATCTGAAGATTGAATACTACCAGTGCTGCTTCCAGCACCTGTGGCAGATGGTCAGCTGAGGAGAAACTGTCCCAGTCAGCACATCGCCATCTTTAAATCCCCACGTACAAGACACAGATGGCAGTGGGAGTGACTTTCGGTGCAGCAAGGGTTCTGAAAACAGACCTCAGCCCACCTGAGACATGCCATTAAAGATATGCCTGCTTGATTGAAAATAAGCCAAATCCAGATTCTGCTCTGGGATAATCAGAGCACTGAACAAAGAACGGTTTACTTTAAGTGTCCGTCTTCAGAGTGAGAATTCATACAAACACAATCTATTTAAATCTCTACTCCAATATACATAAAAATCATGAGACACAAAAAGCTAATTTCCTTAATTTCTTCTTCCTTTCTTCAAATCTAGTAGGGAAGAAACCTTACAGACAAAAAGGTAAATAAATGTGTTCTTACTCTATCCTCCTCCAAACCCATTTATTATTAATTAGAGGTTATAGCAGGAAAGAATTGTCTGTAAACATGTTTTATTGGGTCACCCAAAAAGTATCAGAATTGGCTACCAACATTTAAAATTCATGAAATAAGGATGCCTTGGTGGCTTAGTAGGTTAAGTGTGGACTTTGGGTCAGGTCATGATCCCAGGGTTCGGGAATGGAGTCCTGCATCAGGCTCCCTCCTCGGCGATGACCCTCCTTCTGCCTCTGTCTTCCATTCCTCCTGCTTGTGCTCTCTTTCTCTCTGACACATAAATAAATACAATCTTAAAAAAGAATTCATGAAAAACCCGTCTATAAATCCATTTTGCTTATATACCTTAGGAAAAAAAAAGACCATTCATATTAGCTAGTGGGATTGTCTGGCCTTGACCTCGGTGGAGATTTATGCCTTCTCTAGTTTGCTAGGATGCCTGACCTTTCCTGTTGATTTACACCTGGGTGGCATCACTCATAGATGTCACATGCCTGGCCCCTAGTTCAGAACATTTGAAATACTTGTTCTCAAACTAATTTGCCTCAGATCATCTGGAGAGGTTATTGGACAGACTGCTCTATCCCATCCCCACAGTTCCTGATTATGTAGTGTCTTGAGGCTCAAAAAGGTGCATTTCTAAAAGTTTCCAGATGATACTGATGATGCTGGTCTGGAGACGATAACTGAGAACTATTCCTCTAGAGCTAAATTTAATCAACAAGTATTTATAGTACGTGCTTAGTCCAATATTACATTCCATGGGGGCATAGGAGACAGAAAAGTTTCCTCAAGAAACTTGAACACCATTCATGAGTGTATTTAATTTGCTATGACTGTTATAACAAAAAACCACAGAGTGACTTAACAGAAATTTGTTTTTTTAACAGTTTGAAGGCAGGACATTGAGGATCAAGGTGTCGGTAGAGCTGTATTCTTCTGAGACCTCTCTCCTTGGCTGGTAGATGGCAGCCCTCTTGCTGTCTCTTCACATGGTTTACTCTGGGTATGCACCTCTCTCTGTTGGTGAGTGAACTGAGGAGACCCTGGGCCCTGGGGCCTTGACCAAGCCCATCCCAAAGGTATTGGTGAAGGTTCTTGATCTTATCCCAAGAAAGAATTCAAGGAGAGACACACAACCCAGTGGACTAGCACTGAACTAGCACAGAAGCAGGAAATTTATTAAAGTGAGAGTATACTCTAGAGATTTGAGAGAGAGCAAGTGAGAGAGCTGTGCACCCTGAGGGCTGAATTTCTATCTTTTATTGACAGTTGTTAAGTAGAAGATGAAGTATTTATTACTTGAGGTGGAGATTTTGCAGGGTTTCCTTCTTTTTCTTCTTTATTTGGTCAGGGTTCTCCTATCACGTCACCCACCAGTTTTGGCCTCTCTGGTTTGATCTGGCTTCTTGTGGAGTGTTGCCAGGATGGCCCTCTCACTTTCCAGATAACTGGCCGTGACATCTTCATTGTTGATCTCCAGGTATCATGTTAGATACTAACTGCCATTCTAATACTCGGTGTCTTCCACTTTTTATAAGGACACTAATCATAATGGAGTTGGGCTCTGCCATAATGGTCTCTGTTTAACTTAATCACATATTTATAGACCTTATCTTCAAATATGCTTACTATATTAGTTACTATATTTATATATTTATACTGTATATAACTATATAGTATATATAACTATATAAATATATATTTTATATATATATACACATATTATATAGACTGTATTAGTTACTATATTAGTCAAGTTTCTTCAGAGAAACAGAACCAAGGGGATAAAGACAGAGAGAGATTATGAAGGGTTTTATGGAAACTGATTATGGAGACTGAGTATGATCGCAAGATCTGCCAGCTGCAAGCTTGAGATTCGGGAAAGCTGATGGTATAATATAGTCCAAGTTTTAAGTTAGAAGAACCAGGAGAGCCGATGTCCAAGGGTGGGGGAAGATAGATGTCACAGCTCAATCAAGGAGCAAATTCACCTTTTAACTGCCTTTTTGTTCTACTCAGGCCCTTAAGAGATTAGATGATGCCTTTGTGCTTTAGTGAGGGAGAATTTCTTTACTCAGTCTATTGGCTCAAATCTCTTCTACAGGGGCGCCTGGGTGGCTCAGTTGTTAAGCGTCTGCCTTCAGCTCAGGTCATGATCCCAGGGTCCTGGGATTGAGCCCCACATCAGGCTCTCTGCTCAGCAGGAAGCCTGCTTCTCTCTCATTGGTTGTGTCATGCTATTTTATTACTTATTTTTTCCTACACAGGTATTTTCTAGGTATAGAAAAGGAGTTAAGAGCCTGGACTCTGGAGTCACAGAGCTTGGGCTAGAATCCTGAATTCTAGAAGCAATATAAAGTCTCGGTGATAAAATAGTCTTATTATTTTATGGTTGTTGTTAGGATTAAATAAATAATTGTAAGTAAAGTCCTTAGAATCATAACTATTGTTTAGAAAGTATTATATAAATGTTAGAAATAATAATTATAATTATTATATGAATATACACTTATCTATACATGTTTTAATAGTTGACTAGTGTTCCTTAATATGGCTATATCATACTTTATTTAATTAATCACTTGTATATTGGTGTTTTTTGGTTCTATATTTAAAATTCTTACAAACATGTTTAGTCATTTATGATTTGTAAAGATAAAGAGCTTTATCTAGTTATTCTATTATTTTCTTAAGTAAATTCTTAGAAGTGACAGTCAAAGAATATGTGACGATCAAAGTGATGATCAAAGAATATGCATATTATAATTTCTTTTCAATAACCACACTGGGCTATATAAGTGTGTTATGATAATTTTCAATTCCAAGAACACTTTAAGAATAATTTACTTAGGAAGAGCTATTAATCATTTTTTCTCTTTCTTTTTTTATATTTTATTGATTATTTGAGAGAGAGAGAGCATACACAAGCAGGGGGGAGCTACAGAGGGAGAGGGAGAAGCAGGCTACCCACTAGAGTAGGGAACCCAATGTGGGGCTTGATCCCAAGACTCTGGGATCATGACCTGAGCCGGAAGGCAGATGCTTAACTCATTGAGCCACCCAGGCGCTCCTCACTGTTTTCTTTCTGTTTTAAAACATGTATTATATACACTATGTCAAAATGACACTTTTTATACTACAAGTACACGCACATACACACATATTCACATACACTTCCACAAAACCTTTTTAGATTACATACGAGGGTTATTACTTTATATAATTGTTTTAGGTATTTTAAAGAAAATTTGTTGTTGGATGGATTAAAAAAAGATGGAATAAAAAAATGAAGAATATATAGATGCTACTTTTAAAGTACAATCAATATAAAAAAAGACTAATGCATTTAAATACATAACTTAAAAAAAATCTGTGTCAATAGTAAGAGTTTAACAGTATGTCAACAAATATGACATGTGACCAAGATGAAATAATGCCCTTTCATGGATAAGAAAAGCATAATGATACCAAAAGACAAGCAAGTAAGAATTCTCAAGAGAAATATAATTGATTAAAAATATGGAAATATTTCAATGTTTACTAGTATTCAATAAAATGTTATTTCTCACCTATGGAATTAGTAAGCATATTAAAATTACAATAACAGATGCTGGTGAGTTGAAAAGCATTACTTTGTATGGAGTATAAATTGTTATAAAGCATTTAGCAAAAAATAATTTGGCAAATTATGTAAGAAAAAATGTTCAACAATGAGCATATTCTTTAATTCCATTTGTAGAGATATATTTCAAAAAATTTTCTGAAATTCCCAGAGATGATTATAATTTTAATGTAGAAAGTGTTTGTATTTTATTATGAATTTCTTATATAATGCTTATAAGATAAAAGAAACACATAGAAAGTAATTTTATTAAAAATGCATAAGAAATCTGGAAAATGTCAAAGCAAAAGTTTAGCATTTCAAGTTACATTAAAAATAACTTAAATGTTTAGAAAAAAAGCCTGGATGAAAACACACAAAAATGTGAATGGTGGTTGTCTTTTACTAGAGGAAATATCCATATAGCTTTGCATTTCTATAATTCCTGTAATTGTCATGGGAAAATAATTGTGATAAAATTTATATATAAGTAATAGAAGCTTTTCTTCCTCCGAAAATTTTGTTTCCTATTCCAATTAATAGGCTCTGATGAAAAGCAGATTTACCAGTGATATACTTAAGTATGACACCAGAAAGTGGCTTTTCTGGGGGGACTTTTATTGGTTTGCTTGCTTATTTATTATTTTCCGTTATGGATAACGATAAGATGCTACTGCTGAAGAATTGCTGGCCTCATTTCCATGAGAGATTGCAAGCTTGATGCTTGTAGCATCTTTTGTTGAATATTCACTGTATGCCACTTCTGCTTCTTTTCTTGTTTTTAGATTTTATTTACTTATTCGTCAGAGAGAGAGAGAATACAAGCAGGCAGAGGCAGAGGGAGAAGCAGGCTCCCTGCTGAGCAAGGAGGCTGATGCGGGACTCGATCCCAGGACCCTGGGATCATGACCTGAGCTGAAGGCAGCTGCTTAACCAACTGAGCCACCCAGGTGCCCTCCCACTTCTGTTTCTTTACCAAACTTGCTCCTTGAAGGCTGAAATGAAGGGAACTTAAGGATTTGCCCCAAACTACACAGTAGTAAGAAGGAAATGCTAAGACTTTCCCCATTTCTCTCCAATTATTCATCTTTTTAGTCCCTGACATACATACAAACATTTATTTATTTATTTATTTATTTATTTATTTATTTGTTTGTTTGTTTGTTTGTTTATACTTATTTATTTTTGCATTATCTGTTCACCATGAGATTAGGTCCATAATTCATAGACAGACATGTTTGATCCATGCTTAACAAGTGAACAATATTTGAATTTCTGAAGAAATTACAGTAGCTACCTCAGTTCTCCCTTTGGGACTGGAAATAATTTTATTGAAGCTCACGATTGTCTTTCTGTGTATGTAATGGAAAAGAAAATGATGTATTTCTTCTGGTCATTTGAGATTATAAATATTCCTTTAGGAAAAGCCACTTACCATATGTGTATGTGATGGGGAAATACTGCTTTTTAACTGAACATTTCCTAATAAGTATGCAACTTTATATTCCAATCAAATAAACATCTGGGGAAATGTATGCCTAAAAGTCAAATTGAATCATTTAGATAATCAATACTAGATACTCTTTAAAATTTTAAATTGTTACATATTAGAGAACTCAAGGGTTATCTTAAAAAGAAGGCAAAATTGAAGGATATATACTGTCAGGATTTATATGGGTGACTGAAAAAATGTATGTTCCCCATGGAAACCAATTCTGTAAGCATACAACAAGTATTAAAATTGCTGCATTTATATATTCTCTTCCAACAACTCTGCAAGGTGGTCATTATTATTCCATCGCCTGTAAAGAAGCTAAATTTCAGTGTTGTTAGATAGCTTTCTCAACTCACAGAGTTATGAAGTCTTAAACCTGGAATTCTAATATCATTCTGACTAAAAACCATAATATAAGAATTGAACCTTGGGATTTAGGCATCTGAGTTTGTGACTAAAGTAGTAGTATGTAGCTATAAGACACAGTAAATCCCTAAACAATGGCAGCAGTAATGGGGAAGAAAAGAAACGTGTTACATGTGACACCAAAAGAAGTGATCCTTAACCACCCACCTAACTATTTTTTCCTCAGAAATTTCAGTTTCAGCATAGAAAACTGTCATCTGTTTGGTCCAATCCAAATAGAAAATTAAACAAACACACAAACAAGAAAATTCTAAAAAAATCTTTCTTGAATCTTCTCACTTATAACTCCTTATATAACCCACCAGAAAACTTGCCATATTCTATTTTCAAAACATAAGCTTTTCTCATTATAGGAGTCAGAAACATCCTTGAAAAAAAAAAGAGTTGAATAGCTAAATTTTGCATCTTGAGGGCTTATATTCCATTCTGTCATTTTATTTTCTCAAAGATTTATTTATTTATTTGAGAGAGAGCGAGCATTCAGCAGGAGGTCCAGAGAAGAGGGAGAGAGAGAGGGAATCTTCAGCAGACTCACGCTAAGCACAGAGTCCCACCTGGGCTTGAATCTCTCGACCCTGAGATCATGATCTGAGCCAAAATCAAGACTCCCACACTTAAGCATCTGAGCCATCTAGGCACCTCCTCCTGCCAGTCTGTTATTTTAAAGAAGGGAAATAATAATGCCATCCTAACCTATCCAAAGATCCTAAAAGATTTGGCTAGCAAAAAACACCCTAAAATATCCATATAACTATTAACTGTAATAAATATCTAATAATTTTCTTTATTTCTCACACAGGAAAACACTGTACACCTGGTAGGTTGGGTCCTATGTACTCCCAGACTCAGGATTTTTAGATTTAGTCTCTTTCAGTGCATTTTTTTAAAAGATTTTATTTATTTATTTGACAGAGAGAGAGATCACAAGTAGGCAGAGAGGCAGGCAGAGAGAGAGGAGGAAGCAGGCTCCTCTCTGAGCAGAGAGCCTGATGCAGGCCTCGATCGATCCCAGGACCCTGAGATCATGACCTGAGCGGAAGGCAGAAGCTTTAACCCACTGAGCCACCCAGGCGCCCTCTTTCAATGCATTTTATCCTATCAAACTTTCCTAGTGTGTCAGCTCTTAGGCCTACTTTCTTCACTGACTTTCACAAGGGCTTGGAAGATATTTTTACATTTTATTACTGTAGGAAAGCTGTGACTATAAGGAACAAAACATTTTAAGAACTAAGCATGAGACTGATTCCAATGGGGGTATAGTGACACTATGTGTGGGGAATAGTCTACACATTGCTCCCCAAACATGTGCACAACTAGATGTTTTGATGACCATAAACTGGGTGGCTTAAACAACAGAAATTTATTCTCTCACATTTTCTAGAGACTGAAAATCTGTGATCAGGGTGCCACTGGGGTTGGTTTCTGGTGAGAGCTTTCATCCTGGCTTGTACATGACCACCTTCTCACTGTGTCCTCACATGACCTCTCTGCTGCGTGTACATGGAAAGAGAGTAAACCCAGATCTCTCTTCCTCTTTTTACAAAGTCTCCAATCCTATTGGATTTTTTCTCTACCTTTAAAACCTCATTTAACCTCACTACCTCCACAAAGGCTGTATCTTCAAGCACAGACACATTGTGGGTTAGGGCTTCAGCATCTGAACTTTACAAAACACATGTGGTCCGTGACATTTCTCCCCTGGCTCACCAAAATTCATATCCTCACATGCAAAATACATTTATTTCATCCCAACAGCCCCCAAAGTCTTAATTCATTCCAGCCTCGACTCTAAATTTTCAACTCTGAAGTCTCGTCTAAAAAAATGTCATCTAAATCAGATATGTGAGAGACCCAAGGTATGATTCACCTGAGGCAAAATTCCTCTCTAGCTGTTGAACCTGTGAAACCAGCGAAGTTATGAGCTTTTGTGATGCAATGGTGGGACTACAAGAGGAGAGACATATCCATTTAAAAAGGAAGAAATTGGAAAGAGGGAAGCCTGTCTCTATGGCACTGGGCAGAATCTTCCTCGGCCACTCAGACAGGACAGGGAGTCCCAGCCCTGGAAACTGAGGAGGAAGAGCATTGGCTGTCAGTCTGTGGTGGAAGTGGTAGTTCCAATGGTTCCTGAATTGACTTTCGGGTTGGGACTGCAACATATAAATTTTGGGGAAAACAAACATTCAGTCCATAAAACCTACAAAGTCAAATTCATTATAGCATTTTTAAAAGACTTTATTTATTTGAGAGAGAGAGAGAGAATAAGCAAGCACATGAGCAGGGGGGTTGCAGAGAGAGAGGGAGAAGCAGATTCCCCACTGGGCAGGTAGCCCCATGCAGGACTTGATCTCAGGACCCAGGGTTCATTACATGAGTGGAAGGCAGACACTTAACCATCTGAGCACCCAAGCGACCCTCATTATGCTATGTTTTCAATAGAAATTTGAATTCAAGGAAAGCATTATTACAAATTTGTTACAGGAAAAATATAGAGAGTCACAGTTCAGTTAGCCAGGAATACCAATATATCTATATATCCATATATTTTTCACTTTCTTCCATAGCCATTTCTCATTCGGACTTACACATTATCCTCCAAACTGGTCTCTGCAGTACTTAAACTTATAAATGGCTTCAAGATATTGTGACATCCTTAACATGTAACCACCTCAACATGATCTATCTCCTAACCTGGTTGCTTCAGCAGCCCACTTTCTCCTTGCCCAGGCTGTTCTACATTGGATGAATTCATTCAGCCACAAAGTGATTCTGTAACTTTGTCTTGTCCTGTTCTCTTCCCCTCACTGGAAGTACTATTTCCTTCACTCTATATGGTTGATTCTCCCTCTGCATTCAGTTCTTCGAATGTTTATTCCAGAACACATATCAGGATTGGCACCCTCCCACCCACTCACACAACAACATTCTCTGTTCTTCACCTGTCTCTTTCTGTCTTTGCAATCCTCTGTGATTATTTTTTTCTCCCATATTATAGGGAGTGTACCTACCAGTTCTGTCTTACTAACTGCTTTATTGATTGTCCATGCTTATCACAGAAAGGTTGGTACATAATACATATTCAATAAATATTTAATAAATAAATTTAAGAAGTCATGAATTGATTAAATATTTAGCAGGTAAGTCCCTATAGCATTTGGTTGTTATTAGATGTAGTGGGAAGAAAGGAGCTTTAAAAACAAAGCAAAACAAAAACACACAAAAAAGATCAGGATCCAAATGAATGTGTCCATTAGGGTTAATGGTGACACTTAACACGTTAAAATTTAAGATTCCTCTTGCAAATCTTTAGAAGATGGTTTGGATAGAGTAGTGTAAGCTCTGACAGTGTTTCTTTCTTTTTTTTTAATTCTTTTTTGGAGTACAAATGCCTGAGTTAAGTTTTCAAAGATGGGTGTCTGAATAAACACATTGCGCACCCCTGCCTAGGTAAAAGGTCAGGCCACCTTCCACCCCTGAGGCTCCTTTGTTTTAGAGATCTTAGTTAATTTCCCTAGATGACCTTTTGAGCCACTACTTTATCCTCACATGTCTTAAAGCCCTGCCAAGAAATCTATACGACCCCACCCTGAAACCCTATAAAAGCAGAACTTCATGCCCCTACCCCTTTTATCTCTGTACATCCTCACCCTGTATGGCTCCCCGTGTAATTTCCAGGACGTGAAAGTAATAAATCTTTTTTTTTTCCCCTGTCTCAAAGTTTCCTGATGGTTATTGCTGAGGGTATCTTGCAATCATAATAAGAATCACAGGACGGGTGGCACCTGGCTGGCTGTCAGGAGAGCATGTGACTCTTGACCTTGGAGTCCTGAGTTAGAGCTCCATATTAGGTGTAGAGATTACTTAAAAAAAGAAAAAAATTGGGGCACCTGAGTGGTTCAGTTGGTTAAGTGTCTGACTTCGGCTCTGGGATCAGGTCATGATCTCAGGGTCCTGGGATCAAGCCCCGGTCAGGCTTTCTGCTCAGAAGGAAGTCTGCTTCTCTCTCTCCCTCCCCTTCCCCCCTGTCACTCTATCTCACTCAAATAAATAAATAAAATATTTAAAAAAAAAAGCTGATTTTCAATAGCTTAGAGTTAGGTTTAAGAAAAAAACAGAAAGGGGCGCCTCAGTTCATTAAGTGACTGCCTTCAGCTCAGGTCATGAGCCCAGAGCCCAGGGATCGAATCCTGCATCCGTCTCCTGGCTCAGCAGAGAGCCTGCTTCTCTCTCTCACTCTGCCTGCTGCGCTCCCTGCTTGTACTCTCTCTCTCTGTCAAATGAATAAATACGATCTTTAAAAAAACAAAAACAAAAACAAAACAAACAAGGGCGGTTCCAGCCTAACATTGATTATCAATAAGTTGAGGACAGCACAAAACAGATAAAAAAGGTGGGGCTGGAGGATTTTAAACCATGCAGAAGATTTATCAACATTATCTGCTTTAAAGAATATTATCTACTAATTGTATATATTCATTGCCTATCAGGCATAGAGTTAAATAGTTTAAATGTATGATGCTATCTCACATTAATAGCTTCATGATGGATTTTACAGCTCTATGGATAAGACAATTGAAAGTCAGAGATGAAGTAAGTTTCTAAGGTCTTAGATCTGGAAACAGTAAAGCTTCCTGAATATTGGGTCTCTCTGACAACAAATCTTCTAGCCTTTAGCTCTGTGCTATAATTGCTGGGGTAAGGGATTAAATAATGAAATACAATCATGCTGGAAGCATTACTTTGAAATATTTTAAAAGTTACAGTAAAAGTTCAGAATTTATAAAGAACTGTCAAATTATCTGAGGTGATTTTCATAGCAGTCCTATCAGATAAATGGGGATTGTGACAGTGAAAAAGACCTCAATTTGGATTCTGACTTTTTGATTCCAATTTTCCCACCTACCACCACTGACAGTTCTAAAGGATGATATATTTTTAATGAAATTGGACTGTATCAGGATTTGGAGCTCTGTCATTCCCTATTTACCTGAAATGTACCAATATAAAAAAATATGAGTATTCATTTGATGGGAAGAATGGTGCCAGAACCTTAGTACACATCAGAATCACCATGGGAACGTAAAAAAATTTTGAGATCCATGATCTTTACCCTAAGCAATTCTGTAAGAAATTTGAAAATATGGTACAACTCAGAATACAAAAAATAAATGAGAACTTTCTGCTTCATCCAATCTCTAAGAACTAATGACAAAATTTGTGACGAACTTACTTGACTTATTCTGTCAAATACTGAACATTTGGCATTCTACTTAACAAAAAGGATCATAGAAATGAACAATGAAGTTTTTATGCCTACATATATATATATATATATGTAATATATTTCTTTCTCAATTAGATATGATGCCCTTAATTCTGATGTCTAATTTTGTCTTTATTGACCATTTTACCCTTGAATTACATAATTGGGAATGTAGTAATAACAATAGACTAGATATTGATACTCTTTTATTAATAGAGATATGAGATTAATAAAGATTTTAGGTATCAATTTAGGAACTATTTTGTTGAACATTTATTACAGGTGCTGCAACAGATGCTAGAAATATGAAATCAAATAATATGTGATCCATATCCATAAAAGTCTTAAATATTATTAAAACAAAATTCCTTTTAAGTGTTGCAGGTAATATTAAAGAAATCTACTCAGGGTACTTCTGGAGCAAAACACAGGCTAAAATTAAGAGTGGGGGAGTGTATTCAAGGTGGAGAAATCATGGACTTACACATGAAAGTCATACAACTAGTTATTGGTAAATAAAGATTATTAACAGCTCCTTATGAATTTACATCCAAGATTTCTTACTCACTTATTTATGTTAATGGATGTAGGAGTTTGTTGTAGTGGTTTACATGAGGAAACTAGAAAAAAGTAGTTGAGGTGACAAAGGAGAAGGGAATCCTCAAAAAACAGTTTACAGATAAAAGAGACAGGCTTTGTGATATATATGAGGATGACAAAGAGGGAAAAGAAAAAACTGATTCTGAAAAACCAAGCCAGATAAATGAGAGAAATCTCTTTTCACATCTGAAGTTGGGTGGGAGATTGGATATTGGGGAGAAACTGTTTCCTCAATGCCATCACTTAAGAAATGCATATGTATGTTCAAAGTAGATTGCAAACATTCAACTGAAGGAGTCTTACTTTAGTTTTAATCACTGACTCAGCTTATTGTTGCTACTGACAAGACACCGATCAGAACACTCTGGGGGGTTTCTGGGTGAGTCAGTGGGTTGAGCATCAGAATCTTGATTTTGGCTCAGGTCATGATCTCAGGGTCCTGGAACGGAGCCTTGCCTGGGCTTTATCTGGAATCGGCTTGAGATTTTCTCTCTCGCTCTCCCTCTGCTCCTCTCCCTGTGTGTGCGAACACACACACTCTCCTTCCGTCCATCCATCCATCCATCCATCCATAAACACATAAATAAAATCTTAAAAAAAAAGAAAACACTATTTTCTACACAGGCTCTAAAAATAATTGACAGATGAGAAAAGGAGAGGTAGACAATGGTCAAAATACCCAATAAATATCCACTAAATAGAAGAGTATGTAATTGGGGGATGAAAGCCTAAGTTCACTTTTTGACCCTAAATCTCAAGACAAGACAGACTCACCCACCCAATGACAGGATGGTCCTTACGTGGCACCTTCTTCCTAAGAGCAAAAATATAGAGCTGAATTGGTCATTTGTAGTTATTATTTTCCAAAGTATATGAATTAGATAAATCACTGTCTCCTCTCAGAGGCAGAGAGAAGCTAGGGGCAGAATCAGTGAAAATTCCCTATAAGTCAGAGAATTTTATATTTCTATGTTATCTCTGACTTTTTTTTTATTACTTTTCTCTACAAGGAATAAAATACCTAAAATTTGATAATCATTAAAGTTGTTGATTATCCCACTGAATATAAGTTCTGGAGGAAGGTAGTTTCAGAGTATTTAGTTCAATAGCTCAACATTGGAAGAATTTAAATTCCTGCAGTTTTCTTGGGTTAGCCCTCTTGGGTTGACATCATTGTTCGAATAGACCTGCCTCTGCTCCAAGTCTTCAGATGACAACATCTCCTATCCCAAAGCAATGAAGTGGACTTCTTTTTATGTTTATCTGTGTTTACTTTAATTAAGTTAGTATAATCTTTCCCAGAAGCCCCACATAAGGGATGTTTCGATGTCTTAGTGGCTAGAATTTGGTTGTCTTCTCAACCCTAAACTAATAATAGCTAAAGGGAGTGGAATTAAACCCTGAAAGCCATCAGAGTTTATTCCCTGGAGCTGCAGGAGGAAACCAGCATTCATTCCTGAAGTCATTATTGCTCTCTGCATGTGTGAAAAGGGGAAACAAAATCAGAAATATTTGGGCAGGAAGTTAAAGAGATCAAATAGTGTTTATCAAATCATCTTTTTCTCCCTACCCACCATTTCCTTGTCTTCTAAAAATGCAGATTTAAGTTTTTGGAATGAATGTAATATCATTAATGTACGAATAGAATGAAATGCTGAAGTCTGCAAATATTGTTCCATGTAAATGCAGAGCGTTCATCTAATTCAGCTTTAGGTTATGTTAAATTATTCTAACATAAATGAAAACTGAAACATTTTCAAAATCAATTTAACCAGATAATCAAACAGAATCTCTTAGAAAAATAGTGTTGCCTACACAATTGAATTCTTTAGCCATTTTAACCCTTATGAACAAAGTATTCCTTTCTTTTTCTCTAGGCAGTCGTGTAAAACAAACATCTAATATAAAGTAAAATCTTCTCTCTAATATATCAAAGTAAAGATCGATATCTGGAATTCTGTATTTTCTACATAAGCAACTAGAGGGAAATTCTACATTATAACCATATAAAATTCTACATCTAGAGGAAAATTACACATTATAGTAAAATGTGGCACAACTAAGTTATTAATTAATTAACATGGCACCCCATGAAAACCAATTAAAATATTTGAGCAAGGAACAATATAGTAGCTGCCTTCCTTCCTCAAGTATAAATTTAAAAAAGAAATCACATTTTGATTTAAAAAAAAAGCTTTTTCAGAATGTATTTAATTTAATTGGTCTGCTTTAAACAGGATGTTGCAAATGTTCAGAATACCATGTGGTTAGGTGATTACCACAGTTCTGTGATTCTTAATTACCCATATGAAGGCCAAATGAATCAGTAGTCAAATGGGGACAATTATCACATTTACAGAAGAACATGACTCTCTGGTTGGAGTTTTCTGTAAGCCTCATTTGCTATTACAAAGTCACTAGTAGATCATTTCAATACAAATGAGAATTGGATGATGCCATGTAAACTAAATGTCATCGGTTTGGGGGATGAGACAATATGGTAGAGAGTCCCAATTTTTCCCCAAGTTTATTTTGGCAAATTTCTGGGTGCAGAAAATGTGGAACTCGAAATTAAAATGAAAACCATTTCCTTCCCAAAGGCTTAGTTATGGGAACCACAACTCCTGGTGTTATACAGTCCACTAAGATAGATCATTTCATTAAGGCACAGGAAGGAGAGAAAGCTCAGAAGGGCTGCCAAAGGCAAATCGTCATCTTTGTTGCCTGGCTGTGTTGAAAATATAGATATTGAGAAGATTTTTGTGTCTGGAACAGCTGTAAAAATGCAGCCCACATGTCCCAAATGTCCAGCTGAATAAACTCTCTGTGGCAATTGGCATATGGGCGTGCAGTTCAAAATCAAAGAGAAATATAGGCTCTTTCTTCTAATAATTATGCTTTGCTATTAATCAAGAGTAATGACTCTCAGCAGCACTGCTTTAGTAGAGTTATAAAGATTAGAAAATATAATTGACTCATTGATGCCTTGGATGTCCAAAAACTTCTCATGAGTCAGTATATTAAATGTGTAATTAGAGGCAATGATAATTCTTTTTCTGAGACATGTCCCGGCAGTGGTTTGGATTGCAGAAGCAAATAAAAGGACTACGAATAACTACATGACTCATGTGTTAAAACGAATGCCTCTCTTCCTATGCAGCAGATGAACTTTCCTAAATAGTCACTAGTACCAAATGTTGTTTGGTTAAACTTATGCTATTAGAAGATGCCAAATAATTTACATGTCAGTAACTCTCAAGGGAATGAATCCTTCCTTTTGTAATAGCCCCAAATAAAAGTCCAAACTCAAGCACACACACACACACACACACACACACACACACTACCACCACCATCTCCACCAAGAACACACACACACACACACACACACACACATATGTACATTCATACACATCACACACACAGACACCTTTCAACGAAAACACAAATCTTTCAGAAAGCTGGAGACAAGAAAACAAGATTGAAAGGGCATTGGGTTTCTAAGAACAGTCAAGCCATTTATATTTTATGCTATCTAGGGTCTGAATTTTTTGTCAAACCACCTAAATTTATATTCTCCCCCACTTCTCCCATTTTTATATGTCTTACTCCCTTTCTTTTTAATTAAACCAAAATAGGATTATAAAATCAGAATTGCATTGTAATGACCTCTTTCTTGGTACAGATCTAGCCATTTCAGAATTGATGGACTCTATCTTCATTGCCACATGATTTATGATTCCAATTGTTGCATAACTCACTCAACCTTATAAGATTTCCTCAAGAAAAGTAAAATAGAAATATAGTGAAACTTCAGAAATAAACATATTTATTGATTTAAATACTCTCTCTATAGGAGTATAACTCAAAAGAAGCATTTATTGCTTTATATGTCTCTTACAATATCTGTGACGTATCGCTAACACAAACAATGGGTTCATTGAATGAAATGGATGCAATAGTGTGTGAATTTAATAACCAATTTTATTATTTCTGCTTTCCCAATCTGTTCTTTTTACACTTCTGCATGAAATAAAAAAGAGACCCCTTAGCATTGTCAGTTATTTGCAATGATTACATAAATGTTCTATTTGTTTTGGTTTTAAACAAGTCAATACTAGTCTGAAATAAGTCCAATTTTGTCCAGTGTACATACTGAATATTTTAAACTCTCAACCAACTTAGTCCTGACCCAATTTTGTAAGCTGGGGGGAAGGAGCAGAAATATAAAAGAGATGGGTACGATTTAAAGTGACTGGTTTTCTTATAATCTGAGCCACCAGTGTTGGCACTTCAACAGATTCCTTGGACAATATATGCAAGGACATCATTTGTCACAGTTACTTTGGTTCTAGCAATGCTTCAGGCTAGTGCCTTGTCATGGTTCTTGTAGTCCCCTCTGACAGTAGGGGTCGTATCCTACCTTCAGGCTGTCTTCTGGGCAGAGTCCATTCTCTAACCCTTTATTTATCTTCCTCCCAGTGTACGCTTGGTTTCCAAAGTAACGGAGATTTGTTCGTTCATTAGTGGAAGCGCAGCTCACTCCTAGGGAAGCCTACACTTTACTTGCTCCCAGAAAGAAGAAAGTCTATCCTTAGATTTACTGGGTTAGAAGTCAGGTATGGTTTCCCCACATCCATCCATCTCCAGGATACCCACATCAGCCTCTCCAAATAGTTTCTTTGAGTGCCTCTCCCCTGACTTAACATGTGATACTGGGATCCACTCTTATCTTTCCTGCCTCCAAGGGCTGGAGACAATTGCAAACACTCTGAAATCTCTGCAATAAAATCCTCTGCAAATCCTCATCTTCAGCCAAAACTCTTGTGTGGTTCATGGAGCTGATAGACATGCTGGCCAGACCAATTCTACAAAGCCCAGTGCATCCTGATCCCTGGTTCAGCACACTGTTTCTACTCAAGTGCTCTCTTTGGGACCACAGCCCAACTAGATTTGGCTAACATCTTTTTACATTAAGCTGGTTAAACTTTGATAAACCATTATATATGATAAGAATTCTGCTAAGCACTTTACATATGCTATCTAATTTAACACGCATAGCATTCATATGCTGCCAGTAGGATTCTTTGGTCGATGATAAAAACTGAGGATCAGAGAATTTATAAGTCATTCAAGGTCAATCACTTGTAAATGGCAGAGCCAAGATTAGACCCTTTGCTTCCAAGCCTTAGGAAAAAAACTTAAAAAGATTTGACATGTTTTGAATGCTTGCTATGCACCAGGCATTGTTTGAATTTTTTATATTTGGTTACCTCACTTACTTTTACAACAACTAAGCAAAAAATATATTATTTTCCTTTGGAGGAAAACTAGAGAGTGATTACATTCATTCTCCAAGGTCATAAAGTACATGAGTGTACAACCAAAGTTATATATATTTTTTAAAACATAAAGCTTATGCAAAATTACATGATTTTGCCTACTGACAATTATGTCTTGTTTACTTCACTGCAAAGCCTGCCTCCTGCCTTAAGCTTTACTGCAATTGATTGCTTTTATTAAAGTGGGTAGGCAGAGATTTTCTATGACATGATTCATGTAAAGGCAACAACATTCATTAGTTTACTCACAGTACCAAGAATTAATTTAAAACTCAATCAGGCACTATGGAAACAGGTATAAATAAGATGTTGTATTGGTCTTAATTAGCTCACACTTTTGTAGGAAAAGAGACACTAAAATCATTATAATATCCTGCTAAAAAGATGCAGTAAAACTTGGAATGATTCTGAAAATTGGCACTGGAAAGGGAGCAATCTGCAATGTAACTATTTGAGATTAGTGAAGTAATGAGAAACTACACATCCCAGACAAGAGGAAGGACTGAGATGGGAACACTGGAAAAGTATTAAGGATGAGAATAGGAAATGGTGGGCGCCTGTGTGGCTCAGTGGGTTGGGGCCTCTGCCTTCGGCACAGGTCATGATCTCAGGGTCCTGGGATTGAGCCCAGCATCGGGCTCTCTGCTTGGCAGGGAGCCTGCTTCCTCCTCTCTCTCTGCCTGCCTCTCTGCCTACTTGTGATCTCTCTTTCTCTGTGTCAAATAAATAAATAAAATCTTTAAAAAAGAGAGAGAGAATAGGAAATGGTAAGTAATTTTGACATACCAGTTATGACTGAGACATCAAATGCATGGAAAGAAAACAACACTATGGGAGCCACAAAGGAAAGAAAAAGTCAGTTGTTCTAATATTTGATTGTTTTTTATTCATTTAATTGGTCATTTATTCTTTTAATCATTTCTTTGACTTGTATTTCTTGAGTTATTCCCAGCTACCAGGGACGAAATGGAAGCACAATGTATATGGCACTACTTTCTTAGAATTATCATGAATACTGTGAGGATTTAGAAAGCAGAGTAGAAGGGAGATTTTCCGCACGTACTATACTTCCCAGAATTGCCTCTTTTAACACCTTCAAAGCCTTGAGAGAGGCCCTAGGAATGTTCCATGGTGATTCTAATTTAAAAAAACAAACAAACAATTTTTTAGAGTAGTTTTAGGTTTACAGAAAACTTCGACAGATGGTACCGAGTTCCCATATACCCCTTGTGAAACCCCCCACCTAAAAACAGCTTCTGTTACATTAAGCCAAATTCAGTGTGTGCTATATTAAGGGATAAAAAAGTGATTTACCAAAAAATAGGCCTCATATACATAGACACAAAGGTACTTAACAAAATATGAACAATATAAACTGAAATTCAGAATCTCACTTTAGTATCCAAAATATAAAATTTAGTCACATTCTGAACAAACTATCTGTAAGACATGTATAGTAAATATATATTTTTGTAGGACAAAACCCTTCAAAACTTAATAACTGTAAAGTGCCATGTTAATTTGTTTATTCACATGTTACATGATTGACTAATCGGAATAAGGTATTAGTAAGATGCCTTACTTGCTCCACTCACGAGCTTCTGTATTAATGCCATGGCATGGTAGCTAACTTCCTCTAGAATGAATGATCCAAGAGAATGAGAAGCACGCAGAGATATTCTTTTTCTGATCTCAACTCAGAAGTCACATAACATCCCTTTAGCCATATTATTTTCATTTACATGAGTCTCAAAGTCTAGTACACATTCAAGGAAAGGAGAATTAAATTTCCTCTTTTGGAGAGAAAAGTATCATGTCATTTGTGGACACATGTGAAAACCAGCAAAACCTTTTTCTTGTATTGGAAAATACAATAAACATTTTGAAAGAAATTAAAGAAAATCCAAATAAATGAAGAGATGCAATATGTTCACAGGTAGGGAAATATTATAAACATATCAATTCTCCCCAATCTATACTCTAAATACAGTCATAGTAAAAATCCAGCAGGGCTGTGAGTGTATGTATGTGTGAGAAGAATTCAACCATATGGTTCTGAAATGTATATCTAACACCAACACTTATTGAGAAGTTATAAGAATAAAGATACTGTGCTGATAAATGTATAGATAAGTGAAACTGAATGAGTCCAAAAATAAATCAACACATATTATGAGTTGAATTGTATCTCCCCCAAAGTTATGAAGTTCTGACCCCCAGTACCTGAGAATGTGATCTTATTTTGAAATAGACTCTTTACAGATAATGAGGTTAAGGTGACGGGTCCTAATCCAGTACAGCTGTGTCCTTATAAAAAGAGATAATACAGACACAGGCACGGACATACACAGAGGGGAGCAGTGTGAAGACACAGGGAGAAGGCCTGAGGCCACCAGAAGCTAACAGAAGCTTGGAACAGATTCTCTTTCACAGCACTTGGAAAGAACCAATGGCACTGACACCCTGATTTTGGACTTATTTCCTCCAGAACTGAGAAGTAATACATTTCTGTTGTTTAAACTATCCAGTTTGTGGTAATTTGTTTCAGCAGCTCCAGGAAACTAATACAATGGCAAATTGACTTTTCAAGGGAATGGAATGGGGAATGGTGTTTATTTCAACAAATGGTGCTGGGATGACAGAATATATATAAATTCTCATGCTTACCTCATACAATAAGTAAAATTATTCAAGTGGATAATGAACCTAAACATAAAGATAAAGTCATAAAAATTTTAGAAGTAATAGCATATAGTCTTGGTTTATTTTGAAGTAGGCAAATGCTTTTTAGATAAGATATAAAAAGCAAACACTATCAAAGAAAAAACAAATCTTCACTGAAATTTAAAAATTCTGTTTGGAGGATACAGTTCAGGAAAATGATAAAGGATAAAGTAAGATACAAAATTTGGAAAATATTTCAAATCTTTGTGCCTTATTAAATGATTTGTATCCAGACTATATTAAAACCAACAAACATGACTATCCTTACTCCGTAAGAAGGCAAACAGCATGATTAAAACACAACTTCCTGCTGCTGCCTAGAATATAGAAATCTAGAAAGAGCAAAGATTCCACATTAACCAAAACTAGGAAGTGGCCAATCTGTAAAATTATAATTTTTCTTGAACCCAGAAGAGAGCCGAGTTCACAGTTACCAGTTAGCCTGAAATCCAACCAAAAAGCCCACTTCAAGGAAAGGTTTCCAGTATAAAGCAAAGGTGTGTTTTAATCCTGCTGTTTGAGGAGGTAAGAGGTTTTAGCTTGGAGGCAGCCTTCTACAGAACGGCTCAGGGGTGAGTGGACAATGATTGTGATGTTTAAGCCCTGGGTACAACAGATACAAAATAGTCGGCGCCCACTTTCAGGCTCATCTTAGTGGATTTCTACTGGGCCTGAGAAAGATTCAAAGCCAAAGAAGCCTCCACCAGTGAGTGACTCAGGCACTGGAACTGTATAGACAGAGCTTCGCCCAAGGATCCTTCTCCTTCACTGGGGGAAAAAAAAAGACAAGACAAAAAAAGAGAGCTTTAAGCTGCTTAGTGAAGACCAGTAAATCTTGTAATCCCAGATATTGGGGAACACCTGGTAGATCAGGGGTCCAGAGAAGAAAATACATATGCAAATAAACTCCACCCCTGGGAAAGGTCAGGAAACTTTCCAAGACCAGACTCTCTGAGAGCAACTGCTGCTCTTTGACCCTACTGTCTTCACAGTGACCCTTCTGCATCATGCATTTAATAAACAGCTAGTAGATATTATAGGTGTAATTATGTACTTTTGCTTGGAAATTACTGATATGGCATTATAAGCTCTTTCAGTCATACAAACTATAACTTAGAATATTTCTGATGGGAGTATTACCGCAAGAAATTAAATATATGCCAGATAGTTTTTAGGTGGTTTTACAAACACTTAGGGTATGAAATACAGTTCCATTAAAGAAAATATTAATTGTTGGAATAAACTTGGTTAAACACATGCTCCTAAAAAAGACGAATTGCAATGTAAACTCTGTATTAATGACCTTAATTATTTTTTGTTACTCATTAAATTCTAATTTTGACAGCCTTAAATGACCCTTCAATGTGTCCAATAATGCTACATTCAAAAATACATTCTTAACATGTATTCTAGAAATATCCTTAGAAGAAATTAGTACTTATATAGAATTCCATATAAATATCAGTATACAGGGGTGTGCTTAAATGACTCCTCAGTGTAACACTTAGAACAAACTGTACACGCAAGTTGAGAGAATGTTCCAGAATAAAAGAATATAAGGTAAAACAATCGATATACTGTAAGAACTAAAATCAGATCCTAGTTTGGGATAAAATTAATAAAACTTTAAATTCACTTTTATACTACTAAGAAAGGTGAATTTATGCTGAATAATGAATGATATAGGTTATGTTAATTTTCTTAAATGTGATATTAGGTTTGTGATATATAGAGATATGCTTTCTCTTAGGACATGTAGAAGTTGATAAAATATGTAAATAAAATAACATTTAAAATATTGACTTTATATGGTGAGTAATGAGTGATAATTGCACAGTTACATATTTTTATATGCTTGAAAATAGGTCTAGTAAAAAAAAATTGGTGAAAACCTTTCCTAGGAAGATTTTTTTGAATCTGCATACTATATTCATTGTCCTCTGGACTATCAATAGTTTCTAAGAATTGAAATCAACAGATTTTCCTGTGTCCGTGCTAAACAATTCTAGGTCTAGGCAACAAAAACATAAGGAAAAAAGAAAAGAAAACACCTTAACTGTTTGCTCTAGTAAATAATAGCTCTTGGAAGATAGGACTGTGAACTAATTAAACCAGTTTACTTTTCCAGACTAACGATTTGCTCAGCAAGGCTCACTCCAAGACCCTCATCTCATTTTATCAAACATTCTAGAGAAATACAAATCAAAACCATAGTGAGATATCACCTTGTACCTGTTGGAATGACTATTAGTAACAAAGGTAAGAAATAACATGGGTTGGTAAGGACGTGGAGAAAAGGCAACACTTGCACACTATTTGGGGAAGTTTATTGGTTCAGCCACCATGGAAACAATATAAAGATGCCTCAAAATATTAAAAAATAGAACTACCATAGAATTCAGCCACTCCACTTCTAGATATTTAACTGAAGAAAAGAAAAACACTATTTTGAAAAGACATATGCATCTCTATGTTCATTGCAGCATTATTTATATTAGCCAAAATCTGGAAAAAACCGGGACGCCTGGGTGGCTCAGTGGGTTAAAGCTCTGCCTTCAGCTCAGGTCATGATCTCAGGGTCCTGGGATCGAGACCCACATCAGGCTCTCTGCTCAGCAGGGAGCCTGCTTCCCCCTCTCCCTCTGCCTGCCTCTCTGCCTACTTGTGATCTCTCTCTCTCTCTGTCAAATAAATAAATAAAATCTTTAAAAAAAACATCTGGAAACAACCTAAATGTCTATCACCAGATGAATAGATAAAGAAGATGTGTGTGTGTATGTAGAAGATATGTGTGTGTGTTACACACTTCCCCCATATACACATACCCACTTCCGCCTACACACACTCACTTCAGCCTACACACACACACACACACACACACACACACACACACACATAATGGAATATTACTCAGTAATTAAAAAAGAATGAAATCTTGCCATTTGTGACAACATAGATGGACCTAAAGGGTATTATGTTAAGTGAAGAAAGTCAGACAGAAAGACAAATACCGTATGACTTCACTTATATATGGAACATTAAACAAAACAAAACAAATGAACAAATAAAATAGAACAGAATCGCAGATACAGAGAACAAACTGAAAACTCCCTTTTTTCCAGAGGGAAAGCGGGTAGGGACATGCGCAAAATAGGGGAAGGGGACTAAGAGGTAGAATCTTTCAGTTAAAAAAGAAATAAGACATCTTTCTGCTCGGCCGGGAGCCTGCTTCCCCCTCTCTCTCTGCCTACCTCTCTGCCTACTTGTGATCTGTCTCTCTCTGTCAAATAAGTACATAAAATATTTAAATAAATAAATAAATAAATGAATAAATAAGAAAGACATAGAGATGTAATGTAAAGAATAGGGACTATAGTCCATAACATGCTAACAGTATTGCATGGTGACACATGATTACTAGACTTATAGTGGTGACCATTTTGTAATGTAAATAACATTGTATCACTACGTTGTATACGTGAAACTAATAGGATATTGTATGTCAATTATTCTGCCATCCAAAAAAAAAGAAGCATTCGTGTCATAAACTGATAACTCCCATCTAAATTCCTGATTTTTCAATGAGGTCCTAAAAAGCCATAAATATCCTCCCTTAATTTTCTCTTTTTAAAACAATACCAAAATCTATCAAGGTAGTTTATTACTGCAATAAACCTACTAAATTACCTTTGCTTCAACAAGTGTTTTCTGATAGTTACTTTGAGGAATTGGCAGTTGACATTTCTCATAGCTGGCTTATTAGGTTAGGACGCAAATCACGAAATACAATGTGTAGGTCTCAACCAAATCTTAATGCAGAGACAAATAAAACAGTTTAAAAGAATTTCATGGGTACTGGGAAAATTTAAATATTATCTGGGTATTAAATGACATTATGGGGGGCATCTGCATGGCTCATTCAGTTAAGCATCTGCCTTTGGCTCAGGTTATTATCCCAGTGTTCTGGGATCAAGCTCTGCATCAGGTTCTCTGCTCAGCAGAGAGTCTGCTTCTCCCTCTCCCTCTGTCTCCCCCCGCCCCGCTCCTGCCCTCTCTCTCTCAAATAAATAAATGAGTATAATATATAAAAAAATAAATGACATTATGGAATTTTTATTTTACAAATATTGTATATGATTCATAAATTATGTGGAAGATTGTTTTTATTTAGGATGCGCTAAAATATTTTTTGAAAAAATAAAAAAATATTTTGGGGCAAACTCTTACTTTTTTTACAGTGGTTATGTACAGTTTCTTTATTATATTTATTTATGTTTTTTGAAATCAGTCGACAAATGATATTACATTAGTTTCAGGTATATAACATAATGATTCAACAACTTTATACATTATGCCATGTTCACCACAGATGTAGCTACCATCTGTCACCATGAAAAACTATTATAATACCATTGACTATATTCTCTATGCTGTGCCTTCTATTTCCGTGACTTATTCATTCCATACCTGGAAGCCTGTATCCTTCACTCTTTCACCTATTTGGCCATCCCCTAACTCCCTCCCCTCTGGGAAACTATTATTTATTTTCAGATGATATAGCAAAACAAATGGTATATGGATAAATAAAAAAATAATTAGTAGTATGCAGAAAATTGTTAAACTTCTTTAATATAGCTGGAGAAAAATATGTAGGCTTATTGTATTAGTTTTCAACCTTTGAAAATTCCATTAAATTTTTTTGGAAAACTTTTCCACCAAAGCTTTGTAGAAATATATACCAGATTTATTATCTTCTGATTGTTGATAGTGTCTTCAAAATGGTTATTTTGAGAACTCTGAAGTTTACTGAAAATCCTGCATTTTGATATCTCAGGTCAAAAATATAAAGTATATATTTGCAATAACCTACCAAAGAGCTTTTCCAATTTGCTCAAATTCTCATACCCATAAACTGAAAAAAAATGTACTCATACATACACACAGACACACACACACCACATATATTTACAATTAAGCATTACTTCCTTTTAATATTTTGAATCAGAGAGGAAGAAGAGCCAAATCATTCACATACGTATTTTAGCCTTTAGTGGGGGAAAAAATGGTGTTTTAGAAGCTTGAAAATGACAGAGCTCTTCACTGAAACACTCCATGAACCTCATGAATTACAGCCTCTGTGCTTCCATAGAGTTATTAAAATTTGAAAAGGAGAGAAGGGAAAAGAAAAATAAAAAATAGTTTCTATCCTAGCCTACAAAAATAGGATTAAACATCATGGCCCTGACATCTGGACTTTCAAGCAGGTGAATAGAAGGCCTACTCGGGATTGACTTATATTTAATTCAAAATTACTATTCACGTCATCTCAAATTCCAGAGAAAGCAGCAATCTGGTGTCACAAATGCTGAATGTGAGCAAGATTGTCACACAAAGGCTAGTACCATATGTCAGACTTAAAATAGAAACATAATTTTCTTTTGGGGCATGGACTACAAAATGTCCAGTAATAGCGACTTTTGTTGGCATTTGCAATGCTAAATAATTTTAAGAAAATAATCATGGCTATGGTTTTCATTTTTAATGTGGCATTATTTTAGCATGCATTTATCATGGTTGTATATAAACACACAGATATAAATATGTATATATATAACTATGTTTGCATGTATGTATAAATGTGTAGGTATAAATATGTTAACAACATATATCTATAATATACAGTATACATAATTATATAGGTTAGTATATATCCCATATCCACATACATATATAGGTCTATATTATATACGTTATATATCTGTAGTATTTATTTTATCCATGTACATACGTGCAGGTGTGTGTGTATTTGCTTGTTGGAGGACAGCCGTCAACAAAAAGGAAATCTCTGACTCCAATGTCAGTAGCGCCTGTTCTATACTTTTAAAACTTTGGGGACCCCGTTCCTCATTAAACATTTAAGGAGACTGCCTTTTTGTAAGAATTATATGCTTGGAATAAAGAAATATTTGGAATTCAGATTGCTTTCTCTCTTAAAGATTTATGCATCTGTAATTCTAAAAGGACTAGGGCTGAGACTGAGGAAAAGGATTAGAAAGGTTTATGTAGACACAACCAACACAAAATCAAAATCAAGGACATATGTGAAATTTGTTAGAACAGAGGTAAGAAACTCTGTTCAGAAATATATTGGTTATTGGGGCGCCTGGGTGGCTCAGTGGATTAAAGCCTCTGCCTTCAGCTCAGGTCATGATCTCAGGCTCAGGTCATGATCTCAGGGTCCTGGGATCAAGCCCCGCATTGGGTCTCTGCTCAGCAGGGAGTCTGCTTCCTCCTCTCTCTCTGCCTGCCTCTCTGCCTACTTGTGATCTCTCTCTCTCTGTCAAATAAATAAATAAAATCTTCAAAGAAAAGAAAAAAGAAAGAAATATATTGGTTATTTATTGCTGCCTAACACATTCCAGAAAACTTAGCAGCTAAAAATAACATGTATTTATTATCCCACAGTTTCTGTGGGTCAGGGGTTGAAACACAGTTTACGTGGCCCACTGCTTCAGGGTCTCTCATAAGGTTGAATTGAAGGTTTTGGCCACGGTTTTTATTTGAAGCTCAACTTGAAAAAAATCTGCTTCTAAGCTCATACTGTTGTTGGCCAAATTCAGTTTTTTGTGGGTTTTTAGGATTGAGGGCTTCAGCTTCTTGCGGGCTGTCAGGTGGAGGCCACTCTTAATCCCGAGTCACCTGCTGGGAGGAGGCTGCTCTCAGTTTCTTGCCACGTGACCCTTGCCAGCATGGCTGCTTGCTTCATGAAAGGATATAAGCCAAGAAGGTAATAGAAATATTCTGCGAAACAAGTTACCATTTTTATAGCATAACATAACATAAAATAACATAACATAACATAACATAACATAACATAACATAACATAACATAACATAAATATAGAGTGACATCTCATCACATTTGACATGTATTTTTGGTAGAAACAAGTCAAAGGTCTCACCCCTGCTCAAAGAGGGGATTACACAGGGCATGAATATTAGGATGCAGAGATCATTAGGGTCATCTAAGAGTCTCCACAAGATGTAAAAGAAGTAATCAATGCAGAGAATCCCCTATGCTCTCATTTACTAGAATCTGAACATATAGACAGAAGGTAGAAAATGAAGAATATCAATCTTAGGTGGAATCAACAAAACTGCATACAGTGAGTTAATTATAAAGTAGCAGATACTGTGTTAGCTAAGGATTATATATCACTGGGTGCACTGAATAAAGTGGCCTCTAAAGTAACACTTAGAGTGAATGATTTCATAAACAAAGCACATTTAGATCAATAAGAAGTCTAAATGTGTTAACGTAAGTGTTTAAAACCTGTCATATTAGAACATATGTTACCACTTGTCTGTACTAAATACATTTTTTAATCACTTTAAATCAATTATATCAGATATTTTAGGATTCAGGAAAAAAATGCTCAACTATAATTGTTTATGAAATGCTGTTTCCTTTTTCCTTTGGGACTGATTAAATACACCCAGAGCTAGTGTGGAAAAGAAGCATATTGACTAGATTGGCAATGTATGTTTATTTTATTAATATAGATTATGGGGTACCTGGGTGGCTCAGTTGGTTAAGCATCCAACTCTCGATTTCAGCTCAGGTCATGATTTCAGGGTTGTGAGATCCAGTCCAGTGTCAGGCTCTGTGCTGGGTGTGGAGCCTGCTTAAGATTCTCTCCCTTTCCTTCTTCCCCAACCCCCCCCCCCTCTCACTCTGTCTCTCTCCTTCATAACATAGGAATAATATATAGTATATCACAATATTAATACCATATTCAGAAAAGTTGAAAAGGGAAATAAAAAGACAAAAAGACAAGGGAAAATGTTAAGGATAATGGAGAGGAACAGATAAGAAAATTTTTACTCTGTAAAAATTATAATGTGAAATTTGATAAAATCAGAAAATTATACTTTACTCGTATTTGAATAAAAATGAAGCATAACGAAGCTTTAGGAAACACATAGTATTGTTTCTGCCAAACCATTTTTCTATTCTATGTCTCATTGAGATCTTGCTAGTTTTTATTATCTAGGAATATTGTGTATTTATGGCTAATAATGAGTAAGTACGCGTTCTTAATGGGACTTATGATCTTCTTTTATGTCTCCTTACAGTGTTCACATTTAATTATTCATATCTAATCATGTCTAATCATTCTTTAGCCTCTTGTTTTTCCATTTAAAATCTGTACAATGCAGAAAAAATAGAGATAATAAATCTCAAATATATATTTTCAGCACTGATTCCACTTTTAAGGACTTTTATCTTCATTTTTATTCTATCTTTCAGAAACCTTACCTGTCTTTGGTAACCCTAAGTTTTTCCTGTCAGATCATGAGCCATTCCCCTGTCCCAATAGTCTCTATTTCAATAAATAGTACCAAAATCTACCCAGATTCCAAGTCAGAAAGTTTGAAGTCTTCTTCCCTTGTGCCTTTCTTATGCTTTACACCCAATTGCTCATTATTATTTTTTAAATCGAGTTTCTTCTTATTCTCACAGAAGCTTCCATATCTATAGCACCAACCGAACGTCTCTTCTGTGGTTGAAAGTTGAACACCTAACTGTATTTTCTATATTATCTACTTAGATGTATAATAAGCAAATCAAACTTAAAATACCCAATCAGAATTTGCAATCATCCTCTGCAAACCCGCATATTTCTTACCAGTCTTCTATTTACTGGTTTCACCATCTGTTCAGTTGCTCAAACTACAAATTGAAAAGTAATGTGTTGGTTTGTGTTACTTGTTTTTTTTTTGTTGTTGTTTGTTTGTTTGTTTTTTATTTCCAACATCCAGTCATTCAGTAAATCCCCTAAGGACATCTATATTATCATCCATATTGGAGGATCTATCTCTACTGCTAAAATCTAGCCTGAGCCACAGTAAACTTGTATCTGGATATAGTAACAAATTCCTAACTAATTCCTGCAACCAGGCTGGTACTTTATAGTTCAATTTGAGTTTTCCAAACAACACATGTGACTATGTCACTCTTTGATTAACATCCACCGACATCCCTGATCCATTAGTAGATTACAACTGATAGCAGAATAAAATGCAAATCTCTTTGACTGAAAAGAACAAAATAATCTGACTCATCACTATTTATTGAACATCAGTTTCTAACCCTTTCCTTTCTGTCCCTCTGTCTCAACCACCTTGCTGTGATAGTGTGAGTAATGGGCCCCAAATTTGCATGTGTTCTAATCCTTATAACCTTTGAAAACAGAAACTTTGTGGCTTTTCCTTTGCAGGGAAAACAGAACTTTGTGGCTGTAATTAAATTAAGGATCTTGAGATGGGGTGATTATTCTGGATTATCTGAATGACCCACAAGGGCAATCACACATGTCCTTATAAAAAGGAGGCAGATTGGGCACCTGGGTGGCTCAGTCGGTTAAGCGGCTGCCTTCAGCTCAGGTCGTGATCCCAGGGTCCTGGAATCAAGTCCCTCATCGGGATCCCTGCTCTATGGAGAGCCTGCTTCTCCCTCTCCTTCTACCTGATGCTCTGCCTACTCGTGTTCTCTCTGTCTCTGTCAATAAATAAATAAAATCTTTTAAAAAAATAAAAAATAAATAAAAAAAAAAAGGAGGCAGACGGAGTTTAGATCACAGAAGAGGTGTGGTCCTGGAAATGGAACCACGGAAAAGGAATGTGGAGTGTTGTGTCTACAAACCAAGGAATGCTGGCAGCCACCAGAGCTGGGAGAAGCAAGGCCAACGCCAAGGGATGGATTCTTGCTTAGCACCTCTGGAGGTAGTGCAGCTTAGCTGATGCCTTGATTTTAGCCCAGTGACTTCAGACTTTTAGTCTGCAGAACTTTGAAAGGATACTGTTCTGTTGTTTTAAAACACTAAATTTGTAGTAATTTGTCACAGCATCCATAAGAAATGAATACCCTTACCTTCTACATCTTTTTCAAGAAGTTTACATTTATTTCCTTGATTTTAAATGTTTTCATTAAGGTCTTTACATAGATGACTCTTTCTCACTGATGATGTCACAGCTCAAAAGTTTCCTCTCAAAAAAGTTTTTCTTAGCCACCCTGGATAAGCAACATGGGTCTCCCAAACACCTTCAATCACAGGAATCACTAGGCTTTCCCTTTTCTTTCTTAGGAATGTGTCTTTCACTCAGTGTGGCTTACTTGCCATGCATTCAATGTCTGTGTTCTCCCACAAGAATGTAAGATCTTTGTGATAAAGTCTTAACTGATTAAACTGTCTTAAAATAAGTTAATCTTACTTTTTGAAATATTGTCCTCAGAATAAGTTATTGGTAATGAATAAAAACAGGTTTCCTGTGACTGTGTCTATTTCCTGTTTTTCCCCTAAAGATTGGCTTTGCTTAATCATATTCATTACCCCAGAAACATTACTAAGAGTATTTTGTGATTATATATTTCTTACCCCACTTAACTCTTCCAATTATTGCCACCATCTAAGGATTGATTTAAGAAAAAATAAGTAAGAAGCAATTATATGCACTGCTTTCTGCAGCTTTAATGAAATTTTAAATTTCTCCTTTGAAAAATAACACAATTATGCATTTCTTTAATTAAAATCTTGTATTATTTGTTTTTATAGGAAGTTCATATAAACAACCATTGATATTGTTGCTCAAGTAATGAAAATTCTCCTAACTCTCTTCTATGAGTTTTTTTATTATTTCAATCTAATTTGGTGAGTGATGTATTTTGTTTTTCTTTCTCCCTATTATTCCTCTTCTGTCTCAAGACTTTTCATAATCTTCACTCCTGGGATATACAAAGCAAGTGAACTTGATTAGGTTAGTACGTGCTACCTTTTAAAAAACCCAAGTATAACAAATAGTATGTACTAGGTTTGATTGGGGCTGGAGAGATGAAGTGGTGTTAAGGGCCTTTAAGTGAATATGCAATGAGATATTTCTTCTCTGACTTGGAAGGGTACAGAGATCTGCATGTCTTTCTACCAGACAGCAACTACAGGGTTAATGACCTCAGGTGTTCCCTAGCATCCTCAAGTTTCTCTGGCCCCATGAGTTGCCCCAAAATAGAAGATTTGCAGAACTTGATAGGAACTTTCCAGATGGGCCAATATGTTTCTTGGTAGTAGTCAGTAGAGACAGATCACGATGATTAAAGAAACATCAAGTGCTTTAGAGATATGTATAAGAATCTAGTTTTGTTTTTTTTTTTTAAGATTTTATTTATTTGACAGAGAGAGAGAGGACGAGTAGGCAGAGAGGCAGGCAGAGGAAGAGGGGGAAGCAGGCTCTCCGCTGAGCAGACAGCCCAATTTGGGGCTCGATCCCAGGACCCGGAGATCATGACCTGAGCCGAAGGAAGAGGCTCAACCCACTGAGCCACCCAGAATCTAATATTTTTGTATAGTTCTTAAGCAGTCTCAATCATAACTGGGACTGAATTTCCCATCAGTTCATTACAATGTAGTTTTTGAATTAAAGAAACTGTATTTTTTAGTAAATCTAAGAGTCAATGAATCATTTATGAGAGCAGAGTCTGAATTAACATCAAGTGGTAAGTCGAAGCTCAAATTATATGCATCATCTGAAGTTCTAGAAAACATCTGACATTTGAAGGTCATATAAGAAAGAATCTTCAAAAAACAGAGACTGCTTTACATATATTTACACAAGATTGAAAGAGCTGCGTATTTCTCTATAGAGGTTGAAAGTTTAGGGGATAGTGGAGATTGTTGTGTATTCAACTGCTTCTTAGTATTTGTGACCATTTCTTGCTTCATTACCTTTCTTTAGAAAGAGGTAATAAATCCAAAATCTTCTGTCAAAACTCAATCTTCGTTCTTACATTACTCATACCTGATTTCAGCATAAATGTCATGCACTATGTAATGTGCATTTTTCAATAGAGCTGAACACAGACTTTTTTTTAAATTGAGAGAAAACATACCTACTTGCATTTTTCCTGCCCAAAGCCACCCAATCTTCTTTCTGATGTGAACATTATACATTCTGTGAAATACAGTTCATATATGCATAATAAAATACAAAGGCATTATAAGGAAAAAGTGGAAAGCTTTTGAATATATCATACCAAAACGTGCTGCCCAGAAATATAACTTTTATTTAGAAACTCCCACATAGGACCTATGGCAGCAACTTGCTCAATAGACCTTCTTGTCTGATCCAAAGTGCTTGTATCCACATTGTGAATTCAGTAATGGACTATAATGAATTCTTCCCAAACAACCATTGTGTAACTGTTTGCACATCTTTATGAGAAATTCGTCTTTAAGGAGGAAATTGGAATTCAATATTTAAGACACTTGAAAGGAGAAAGTCAATAAAGTGATAAAGATGAGATGGATGCTAAGACAAAAGTAGTGACCCTGAGTCTTCATAGGTTGAGTTTGTGCAATGTTGCATAGCAGCTTATTGAGAAGGGCTTTTAAAAGGTTATTATTCTATTCTACTGAAAGTATTGAGAAACCATTTTTTTTAACTGAAAGTTTTTAACTCTCAAATTTTTCCTATGTGGTGGTTTCCTCAATTTCTCAACATTGATATAATACATTGTGACGTGTTTGCTCTCGCTCAGCAGTTCTGAGACTAGGATATGATCTACCTGAAAAGTACCAGAGGCCTGTTTTCATGAGGGAGCAGTAAGTGACCCTTTGCCTTCCTAATATCCAGGTGCAGTATTGCTGGGAGAGGCTCTTGCACCATCTCCATACAGGTATAAACAGCCAGGAGAGCAAGTTTGTGCAGAATTTATTTCTTTACAGGAAGTGGAGAAGAGCAGGAAATCCCCAGTGGCAGCCAAGATTATTCAATCCAACAGACATATGACTGCAGGATGTTTATACATAAAGTAGTAACTTTGATCCACCGGAAATATGAAAATTACCAAAAAAGCAATCACATATGTTCATATGTTGGCTTACTTGACAAATCTTGATGTATTTCACCAGTATCCTCCTGTAGCTAACATCTGCAATCTACTCTCTGCAAACTCCCTGATGACCCCATTCATGCTCTAACATCCCAACATCCACCTTTGCCCTTTCCACCTCAGGAACATTCACCTTTCTCTCTATGATCTTGAACATCCCACCCACTAAATTAGTCTTCCATTTAGAAGTCCTCCTCCCTCAGCTTGTCTCTAAACTCCCATGAGGCTGCGGGAGATCTTCACTATCTCCCTTCATGCAGATATCTGCCTCACTTTCTCAACAGCAAATAGTAGGTTTTGGATCTAATTGTTTCAGAACGGAAGGGAAGAGAATGGTAGAGAGGAAGAGATAAAAGTCAAGATCTTGTTTTTGGTGCTTCAAAATGATCCTGAGTTTTTAGATGACTAACAAGTAGCAATAGCTAGATGTAAGAATAAAGCGGTTACAATGGTTGAAACCACAGCTAGCTGACATATATGCATATTAGTTAGTCATTCTTCATTTTCAGTTAGTTGACTGTATATGTGTTGGAATTTTTGTTGTTGTTTTCAGATTAATGATTTGTTTTATCGATGACTATTCCCTTGATTAATTATATGTGCTATTCATGTCAATGAAAATTCTTGGCATCCAGGATGGAGGGTAAAAAATTCAATAAGTTAGTGGAATAGACATGTAAACTTTTTTTTTTTTTTAAGATTTTATTTATTTATTTGACACAGAGAGAGAGAGATTACAAGCAGGCAGAGAGAGAGGAGGAAGCAGGCTCCCCGCTGAGCAGGGAGCCCAATGCGGGCCTCGATCCCAGGACCCTGAGACCATGACCTGAGCCAAAGGCAGAGGCTTTAACCCACTGAGCCACCCAGGCACCCTAGACATGTAAACTTAAGTTGACAATATTAATCGGAGTAACATGATCAAAAAAAATAATACAGTTTAGTAGTGGAATGAAGGAAAAAAAGGACCAGACAAAAAAAGGATCATGTAGTCAAGTATATATTGGCAAATAATAAAGAAGATATCCTATGGCAGTACTTATATATAGGACCAAGACATATGTGAGTATTGGGAGGAGGGAAAGAGAGGACAATGAGGAAGGGAGACAGTGAGAGTGAGTGACAGACAGACTCATGCTTTATGACCATTAATCTCAATTCAGTTTAAGAATTCCTGGTTGTCAATATTTGCCAGACTAGAAAAGTAATGCTATTTAAAATATTTTAGATATATCGTAAATTCCACCAATTGTTTTGATCTCATGAGCCAAGTCAATGGTGAAGTCATGTTCCATCTTCATATTTAAGAATCATTAGTGATTTTAACTCCGCACTTTTCTGCTGAACTGAGTTGCCACAGGAGTAGATATTGTCCACTTACTCATGAGATGCACTGGTTTCACTTTTTTTTTTCCTTTGGTTGTTTCCAAAGCTCATTTCAATATTATAAATATCTGCAATATGTTCATAGGCTATTAAATTACTATATCACTTAAATTTGAATAAATTTGAATCATATGCTTGAAAGAGGAGGATGTTTGTCTGATTGGTGATTATTATATTTCATTCATCCTTTTGTTTTTGAGAATGAGCAAGCTATATCTACTATCTCAAAGTTGTCTTGCTCTATAACTAAGATTTTAATCTAAGTTTTCAACGTAAAGAAGAGATATAGATTTATTGGACTGATCTTTAATTGGCATGACACGGTTTGGTTTAATATTTGTATCATTTATTAAAACAACATTCTGCTTCAACCGATTTTAACTCTATAAGATATGACTTAATGTAAGGAAAATAATTGAATAAAACAGTATTTTTTTTAAGAAAAAGTATAAATATTAAAATAGTCACTTGGATAAAAGTCAGATAACATGTATGATGAGCTCAGGCATGACATTAAATAGCAATATTTAGAACAAATAACTGGTTATTAATTTCCATCTGTGAGAAATTAGAAAGTTGAAATGAGTTATCCCCAAGATTCCTTCAGCTTCAGAATTCTTTGATTCCTTTCCTATTTACTTATTTTTCTTCCTCCATCTCCTTTCATTAACTGAAGCTTCTTTTATACATAACATAAAAAACTACGTTTTTCTTTTCCTTTAGATCTATCTCTAGGGTTCTAAATACTGGTTACCAAGGTTACTTTTCACTATTATTGTTTTTGTGCATGTGTGAAAATGAAAACAGAATACACTTCCTAGTACTTAATGTATTAATTTTTGCCACAATAACGCTGCATAATAAACTACTTCTCAAATTCACTAGTTTCCCTTTGGTGGCCAGATGACTCAGCTCTCCTGCCACGTCTAGTGCATGGAGCCATTTAATTAGGTTTATCTCTCAACGTGGGCACTTTCAGGGATGAAATCAAGTTCCAGAATTCCAGTTTTTGGTTCAGTATATAAGGAACTTGGAAGTCACCACTCTTCCTTACCAACAGGTAAAAAACTGAAAAACAAAAATCAGCAATTCTTCTTAGCTCTGTAGGAGAAATTAAGTCACAAGGCAAACTTCTGTCCCCCAAATCAGAGAGACCAACAGGGAGATACAAAGAATTATACCTTACTAGAACAGAAACTCACTAGCAGTAACCTCCATGGGAGCCACTGCCAAAGTAGGAAAACCTGAATCATAATTGGTTAATTTCTGGAGTCTCAGTGTGAAGAAGTCCGAGAGATAAAAACTCCAGGAAAAACAACCATCTAGATAGAAATGCAGTCAAGGAGAGGGGACACACTTTTGTGAGTTTACCTAGTGGAACACTACTGGGCTTCACAGCCAGTATCAGAGAAAAATCTCATGCTTCTGGCAGAGGGAAGAGAAAGAAAACATTTTGAGATAAGCCGTAGCATTCTATTCTAAACAAGGTCTGCTCTCAGGAGAAACTATTTCCCAGAACTTAACCTGTTGACATGGTATCAGAGCCTAATTAACTTAGGGGAAGGGAAATAACCAACCTTGGCTTTTTCTGGATTCCTATGTGGGAAAAGAGAAATAGATGATTCCAGGCCACCACTGTCCTAAGTTGTGTATGGAGGTAGGTAATACTGAGATGCACTAGTGAAGGGCACAGTCCAGAGGCACAGACTCATTAGAAGAGTGAGACCTAATCATAAAAGTAAAGAATACTTCCCCACTCCCCACACCTTACGACCACATTGCTAAAGGACAATTTACAGTAGTTCCTTTACCTAGTACATCATGTCAGACTACTGAGAGAAAATTATGACATACTAAAGGCAAAAACACAGAACAAGGATCAGAATGAGACTGAGATACAGCGGGGATATTGGAATAACCAGCCCAGGAATTTAAAATAACTATGATTAAAATGCTAAGGGCTCTAAAGGATAAAGAAAACAGCATGCAAGAACAGATGGACCATGTAAACAGAGACATGGCCATTCTTTGAACCAAAAGAAATGCTGGAGATAGAAAACACTATAATAGAAATGAAGGGTTTTTTATTTATTTATTTGACAGAAAGAGACAGCAGGGGAGTGGGAAAGGGAGAAGCAGGCTTTCCATGGAGCAGAGAGCCCGACATGGGGCTGGATCCCAGGACCCTGGGATCATGACCTGAGCCGAAGGCACACACTTAACGACTGAGCCACGGAGGTGCCCCGAGAAATGAATGTTTTTGATGGTAATATTTTAGACTGGATACAGTTGAGCAAAGAATATCTGAGCTTCTGTCTCTTGAGCAAAGAGAAAAAAAGAGTGAAAAAAGAGGAACAGAATATGTAATAATTGTGAGACAACTACAAAAGGTGTAACATACATGTAATGGGAATACCAGAATGAGAAGAAAGGAACAGATGATATATTTGAAAGAATGTGGCTGAGAATTCCCCCAAATTGATGTCAGACGTCAAACCACAGATCCAGCAAGCTCAGAGGTAAGTGTAAAACAAAACAAAAAAGGATTAAGTATAAAAACCAACCAACCAACCAAACAAAACCCCCTACACCTAGGCATATCACTTTCAAGTTACAATCAAAGTTAAAGAAAAGTCTTGAAAGAATTCAGAGGGGAAAAACAAAACAAAACAAGACACCTTACTTATAGAGGAACAATGGTAAGAAGAATTCCCCTCAGAAACCATGTAAGCAAATAGAATATTTAGTGTTGAGAGAAAACAAAATGAAACAAAACAAAACAACCAATTCATTAACTTTAAATGACTCAATACTTTTATGTAAATCTATATTGTCTTAATATAGGCTTTAACACAATACTTAACATAGACTTAATATTATATATAATCTTTAAGATAGACATCAATAAAAAGTCTTATTATATTTTAACCTTATCCTTACAGGTCACTGTTCCAAAATCAATCTCCTACAAAAGGTATTATCTCTTCTACCCTTATTTCCCTGTTTAATGTCATTCAACACTTCCAAAAGGGCACAAGTTACTAAATATTATGTGCAAGGTTTTTTTCATCCTTCATGATTTCCACAACTTTACTTTTTCATATAAATACCAATTTCATGTTCTGTGCACACACACACCCCCTTTGGGGAAAGCACAGTAGCTTTACAACAACCACCTAACAGGTACCAGCTCTTTAATCAACCCTTCCCCGAATTTTCTATAGAGTTAGAAACTCTCCTCCAAGCCATAAGAGACTTTTAATCACAGAGAACAAATGGAAGGTTGAAGGCGAATGGGGGGATGGGCCAACTGGGTGATGGGCATTAAAGAGAGCACTTGCGATGAGCACTGGGAGCATTGGGGATCTATGGAAGTAATGAATCACTAAATTCTACACCTGAAACCAATTTTACCATCTATGTTAACTAACCAGAATTTAAATAAAAACTTCTAAGAAAAAGAAACTCTCTTCCCTTTTTCCTAATTCTATATCTTCTCAATTTTTATATTATGTCTGGAAAACCTAAGCATTGCTCTTTTTTTTTAATTATAAATCTACCTCTCACACCAAACTAAAGAAAAGAAGAACAGATAGTGACCTTTTTTGCACATTATTAGTGTTTCTATTTCTAGAAGATGTGCTTGTTAAATAGTGGATACTCATTAAATGATTTATTTTTTGTGGAATCTGAAGTACATGCTATGCCTTTACAAAACCTAAAAAAAAAAAAAGGATTCCACTCTTTTTTAAGGTAATAGTTAAGAAATGCAATGTCTGAATCAAGTTACAATATTAACTGCCTAATTTTGTTGAAAAGCATCACTTTTCCCTTAAGGTTTTCTATAAATCAACAAAATGCATACATTCTCAGTAAGTTCAATTTATCCTTCAGAGTCTGATTATAGTGAGACTAAATTCTCTAATATCAAATTTTCCTAGGAATTTCAAGAAGAAAATAAGTTAAATTGCAAGAGCAAGTAAAGCTCCTGCATTTATTTGGGATATTGACTTCACACGTATAGAAAATCAAAGCTTAATTACCATTTATTTTGATAGCACTGCTTACAGTAGCTCTGACAGCAATAAAAGAGATTTTCATAGTAAGCAATTGAAATCCATCTGAACACATGTAATAACTTTTGCTTTCTCGTTTATTAGATTTGCCCTTGTTAGACACACAGTACTGTTTCCATTTCTATGTTATTTTCTGTCAAAATGTTAATTAAATCATTTTTGATACCATAAGTGGAATATTAAAACCATTCTTCAATGTCCATTTTATGGATTGAATAGTACATCAGTAAAACATGAAATTCTGCATGATTTCAATTCTGTTTTATTTAAGGAATGTGCCTATGATTACAAGTGTGGTTATGGCTATGTGCTGGCGTAATGGAAAGGAGGAATTTGACCTAACTTTCGTCCCTACTCTCTTAAGGATCGACACAGGGAAAACTTGTTAAAGCTTCCCAACTGTTTCCCAGCCCCTAACACCCACTCTGGATCTTTCCAAGACGCTTAGAAAAGTATTGCTCCAAAACTGGCAGTTTTCTGTTCATTTTGTCTCAGAATCTCCAAGTTGATTCAAAAGTTTAACCCTGTGTCATGTAGAATCATGGGCTCCAATTCAAATCATTTTTATTTGGTATAAAGGAGACACAAAATGCTTGTCTTTGCTTGTTTTGTTGGTATTTATGTTACTTTTGATCTATCATATAATTGGATTGCATGTTATGTTTTTTTAAGTGACAATCGCCTACAAAGGATTTATTTTATCTTGAAAGTATAAATTCTTTAGCCTGAAAAAAACATTGAATTATTTGGTAAATCCATATACCCTTCCCCTCTTGGTGAATTGTTTCTGCAGTGCTTCCTGAATCTTTTGAACATTAAGCCATGTTTCACATTTTGTCTTAGTAACCCATTACCATGTTCCAAGCGCTCTCAAAATACAGGCCACTGAAATCATTTCTCTGAGGCTGCAGTATAATCACTGTAAGCACTCATTATGGCTACAGTCTGGAATGGACATTCAGGTTTATTAAGTTATTTTAATGTATTTTGTTTTTATTTTTTTACTACAGCTTTCCAATTTTTGCTTGTGTTTATATGTGTATGGTACAAAGCAGTTGGTTATATTGAATAAATTGGCTTGCTACCCACATGTATGTGTTAAATTATATAGATATATAAAATTACATATTTTATATAAAGATTTTATTATATACATATAAGTAAATAGATTTTAAAAACTCCTGTATTTTTCCATGGTCTTTTCACCCCTCCCCCACTCCATTTACTACACAGACAGTGAATGTAAAACTGTGAGAGTAGAATGTTATCTAGTGGATAACTTTTGTTATTCACTATTTTGTTAGTGAATGCTTTTTGTTTGTTTTATCCCTCTTTTTAAAATGCATAAATGACAATATTATTAAAATTTTGCATAGTAAATGAAAGCCACTTTATGGTAGGTAAGTCTAGTTCATGATTAAACTTACTATTTAAACTTGTAGGGATCAAGAACAGAATCATCTTTTAGTATATTATATCCTGCAATATCCCAGTTTACCATAAATAAAGATTTAATTTCCATTTTAAAAAAATGCTATACTCTTAAAGAAACACTTAACCGAAAACAAAAGATGTTTCCAAATACTGAAAAATACATTGTGATACCATGTGCATCTAAAATTGGAGATAATTGTACAACAAATATTTACATTAAGTTGAATATAAAATTTACTCATGATTCTCTTAAGGTCATAAAGATGGTTATTTATGATTATATACTTGCCTGCAGGTCTGTTTCGCCAGGGTTAGAATACTTTCTGCAACACAAATAGTGCTTGGGAGTTCCTAGGTTACGACGGAATCTAGAGTCCATCCTTACAAGGGAAAATGTCTGAAAGTCTGCTTCTCCAATGAAAAAAATTAGCTTAATAGTAAGTGAAGAAATAAATAAAATCATTGAAAATCAAATGAAAGTATAAAAGGGCTTAATAGACTGTGGAAAAACCTCAAAATGATTATATTTAACAATATTCATCAATAACTAATTACATATCTTATTTGGATTCTTTTTTTTTTTTAAGATTTTATTTATTTATTTGACACAGAGAGAGAGATTACAAGTAGGCAGAGAGGCAGGCAGAGAGACAGGGAGAGGAGGAAGCAGGCTCCCCGCTGAGCAGAGAGCCCGATGCGGGCCTCGATCCCAGGACGCTGAGATCATGACCTGAGCCGAAATCAGAGGCTTTAACCCACTGAGCCACCCAGGCGCCCTCTTATTTGGATTCTTGATATCCATGATGAGGTACAAAAAATATTTTCTGTCAAATTTGCCACATTGTGTACTGACTAAAAGCAACAATTTTGGAGCCAGAGTACCTGGTTGAAATTCCTTCCTTATCACTTGTGAGCTTTATGACCTTGGCAAAGTATATTATCTGGACCTCAGTTTTTCTATCTGTAAAATGGTATGGTAATAGTACCTAACTCATAGAAATAATTTGAGGATTAAATAGAGTTAATAGAATAGTATTATATACAAAGTATGATATAAATTTTAACTATTTGTAATTTATTACAACCTTTTACCTTAATAATCTGAGACTTAAAAAAATCACCTTTATTTGCTTTAATATCTTATGACAAAAATGTTTCAGTCGAAAGTAGTCATATAATTTGAATAGCATAGAGGATGACATAAATAATAAAATCTATCTATTGTAAATCCCTCAGTAAATCCAAATTTTGTTCTTCAATTTTTTCCCTTTGAATTGTCTTTGTTATACCGGTATAAAACATCAGTGCAAATTCTGATGTGAGTCCTAGTTATTACAATTACTATCTCTACTATATTTCCTTATTGCAAGCTTGAATCAAACTAAAATGCGGGTTCATTGGAAAAATTTTAATTCAATGAAAATTCAAATTGTTATAGAAATAATGTAAAACTCAACAAAACTAATATAGTTAGGGTTAAAATATTTGGTTAAAAGATAAAATAAAAAATGTAGTCCCAATTGATTTTTGAAATATGTATATCTCTTTCTTACATGTAAGAAATATATATATGTACATATACATATATATATTTTTTTTAGAGAGAGAGAGATCATGTTTGCAGGTGTGCATAGTGGGGGAGCAGAGGGAGAGTGAGAAAGAAAATCTTAAGCAGACTCCACATCCAGTATGGAGCCTGGCAAAGGGCTCTGTCTCAGGACCCTGAGATCATGCATGACCTGAGGTGAACTCAAAAGTTGGATGCTTAACCAACTGAGCCACCCAGGTGTCCCAGCAAATACATATTTTCAAAGGTACAAATTTTCCTTGACTTACAGTAGTGTTATATCTAATAAATCCATTATAAATTAAAAATACCACAAGTCAAAAATGTATTAAATATACTTAACCAGCCAAACATCGTAGCTTAGTCTAGCTTACCTTAAACATGCTATAACACTTATATTAACCTACAGTTGGGCAAAATCATCAAACATAAAGCCTATTTCATAATAATGTGTTGACTATCATGTGTAACTTATTGAATACTGTACTGAAAGTGGAAAAAAGAATGGTTGTATGGATAGAGAATGATTGTAAGCATATAGGTTGTTTCCCTTCATGGTCACATGGCCCATGTCCAGCATCATGAGAAAGCATCAACCACATATCCCTAGCCCAGGAAAAGACCCAAATTCAAAGTACTGTTTCTACTGAATGCATATTGCTTTTGCAACATCATAAAGTTGAGAAATTGTAAATCCAACCATCTTTAAGTCATAGACCATCTGTATGTATTTTTAAATATCTGTTATCGTAGTTCATTTTTTTCTTTTCAGATACACTAGTAGGGTAAACAATCATAAAACACACATATTTGCTAAAAGCTAGCCGTGAGGACCATGAACGCTGAGACAGTAATGTTCTCATTTTTCTCTATTTAAATCTATAAAGCAAAAGAAGAAAATCAGACTAAAGGACTATTATATTTAATTCATAGTATAACTTGGTACAAATAGAAATTTTTTTAACGAAGTAATTAAGTGAAAATGAACAGATTGTGTGTGTGTGTGTGTGTGTGTGTGTGAGAAACTATGTATCTTCAGGCAATAACATAGTAGGCATATCTTAGGAAAACAAATCAAGGGAGCACATAGAATGACTTAAATATTGACCTATTAACCATGTTTTAACAGTCATATTCCTCATAACCTAAGTAAAAGGTATTTTTTCTAAACTCAAATAATGCTCCTGAAATTTAGTCAAATGAATAACCAAAGATGTTAAATTAGCCTTGCATATTTCCAGACAATATCATATTTAATATTATTTCCTAATGGCATATTTTGCTAGAATCACTCAGGCTAGGTTTACAGTATTTTGTTTTGGGTTCACAGTCTAAATGTTTATGTATTTTAACACAGTACATGTTATTCTATATATTATTTTCTGTATTATACTCCTGCTTAGCTATTTTCTCTCCTAATATCTTTATAGAGCAAAAGTTGAACAATTGAACATACAATGGTAATGAATCCATCCATTAATAATAATTTCAGTATCATTAGTTATTAGCTGTTCTAGCTTTTCTGCTTTGCGAATAAAGACAAGGATGTCTAAGAATGTCAAATGATTTCGTTACATTACGTGCCCTTAAAGAACAAAGAATGTTTTTATAGAATCACATTATTTAAGAGAGCATAAAAAATGTGTTTGGGGTGCCTTGGTGGCACAGACTGTTAAGCACCTGACTCTTGATTTTGACTCAGGTCATGATCTCAGAATCATGAGATACAGTTCTGCCTCAGGCTCTGGAGCTCAGCTTGGTGTCCGCTTGAAATTCTCTCTCCCTCTCCCTCTGCCCCTCCTCCAGCTTTCCTATGCACCTGTGCCCGTGTAGGCATGCTCTCTCTCTCCCGAGAATAAATAAAATTTTTTTTAAAAATATGCTCAAAGAAAGTAACCAGTTTTTTAAAAAAGATTTTATTTATTTATTTGAAGGGAGAGAGAGAGAGAGTGGGAGTGCACAAGCAGAGAGAGTGGCAAGCACAGGGAGAAGGAGAAGCAGGTTCCCCACTGAGCAGAGAGCCAGCCATGGGGCTGGATTCCAGGACTTAGGTTCATGACCTGAATCAAAGGCAGACGTTTAACCTATTTTTTTTTTAAAGATTTTATTTATTTATTTGTCAGAGAGAGAGGGAGAGAGCACAAGCTGGTAGAGTAGCAGGCAGAGGGAGAGAGGGAAGCAGGCTCCCTGCTGAGAAAGAAGCTGGATGTGGGGATGTGCCACTCGGTCCCAGGACCCTGGGATCCTGACCTGAGCCAAAGGCAGCCGCTTAACTTACTGAGCCCCCCAGATGTCTCAACAGACGCTAAACCTTAACCAACTGAGCTACCCAGGCACTGCATCAAAGACAGTTGCATTTATTTTAAAGATTATAGCTGGATGAATACAAAACCACCAAAAACTATTTTCTCACGGAATGATGCTATAAATTGAAAAAGATACTTGAGTTCAGAAAAGTTCTTTATAGGTACAATTTTTATTTCAAAAGTACACATCTCTTGTTTTCTGATGTATTTACATATATTTACATATAAATATGCATGTGTAGTTATTTGATACAGTTGATGAACATGAGAATTTGATTTTATTATTTCAAAAATGTGATCAAGATATAAATTAGTTATAATGACAGATTGCTGAATTTAATGTATACTATGTCATTTAACATGGTACATGTAAGAATGTTGACAGGTTTTTTACTGATTATGAATTATATCTGAGCTAAAGTAAAAACATGGGGCCACTAAAATTGTGGAATGCCTTCTTAATTGTCACTTTTTAGTAAATTCATATGATTTGTATTGCCATTATTTCTGTCCCCCTGCCCAAAAATAAATCAAATAAACACAAAGCCTAAGAATGTCAAATCTTACAAACAACTGAAATGCAACCAAGAGGTAATTAAATTAAAAAAAACTAAAAGAAATAGAGAGGTAAGGCGACAGTGATAACACCATCAATATTTGTATCACAAAATAAAATACCTTGTCATTAAATCATATTTTTTTACTATTTTAGCGTATTTGAGAAAATATTAATTAGCTATATATTAAATGAGAATTATGACTCCCTTTCTAAATTATCAAAGAATAGCTTAAAATAATATAAGGAACATGAGCAGTTTATTTAATTATTATGATGAGTTGCATATTTAAAGCCTTTTTAAAAACACTGCAGACATTTTAAGGATTTGGAAAAATCAAGGTTATGACTAATGACCATAAAGGAACAGGAAAGCAGTTTGTTGGAACTAATTACCTTTAGGAATTGTTCTGTGCAAAAATTGGAATTTGATTACTTTCATTTCTCCTTTTTCCTTACTTTATTGCTATGACCTCTGTGATTTCTAACCACTTGTCTGAAATTTAGGTAGACAGAATGGATTAAAGTGGAATTAGAAGATGATGTATCTGATTCTTTGCTTTTCATATATATCCGAATCATATATTTCATTACATTTACGCAGAATAACTTTTATGAGAATGATATGATAAAATGGATGAAAAAGTTAATGTAGTTCAAGCTTGTAGAAAATGAAACAAGTGATTCTGTTTAATTTAGAGGTTCCTATAAACATTTATGAAAATTGTAAATTAAATAGATGCATGCACTGTTGAATAAAATATGTAGTTTCACATTTTAATTTTAACCTGATTTTAATAATTTCTGCCAGTTCCAAATGCTCCCTGCAAAGATGTAGATGTGTAAGATGGTCATCATGACGGCTTCCTATAGGCTCCTGATCTATGTGTTTGTTCTTATTTTTTTCCTCTTTTCTGAAGTCTTAATTAAATTTCATGATGTCAGTTATCATTTGTAAATTCATATTTCCCAAATTAAAATTTTCAGGTCTTCCTATGTTAAACTTCATTTGGATGACCAGTTCACAAGTTACATATCAAAATCACATATTTACAACAAAATCTTATTGTAATGAACCTACCATCTTAATGATCCAACTAGGGTTGGCAGGGAAAGCCTCTCTTCTCATCTAGAAAACAATTCCTTATATTTTTTACTGTTTCTGACTACATCCTTATTTTAGCTTTTTCTATAAATTTGGTAATTAGTAGTTTCTTTTCAGCCCTTGTTCCCTTGGAGCACCTTTTTCTATTTTCCTTGGCCTTCTATCTCTGCTCATCTTTCCAGCCACAATAGATGCTGTGTCTTCCATGAAGCCATGTCTGAAGCTGAAGTCAATCAATGTTACCACCTTGTGCTTCATTAGCTTCGTTTGCATATATTTATCTCAGAATTCAGTGTATGTCATCACAGTTTAGGAGCTTTTTGGTGGCAAAGAATCAAGTGTTGAATAAAATTGGATTGACTGAAATAAATTAGGCAATGAACATTATGTAGCTCTATGTAGTAGCCTTTTATTCCACTTAAGAACCGAACCACTTTAAATGTAAAATATACACTTTATTCTTTTCCCAAGGCCTCCAAATCTAATGCATTCTTTTTTTTTTTCAGGAGTGATGTTTATTTATAAGCACAATATCAATTAATCACTTTTTTTTACAGATTTTATATATTTATTTGACATAGAGAGAGATCAGATCACAAGTAGGCAGAGAGGCAGGCAGAGAGAGAGGAGGAAGCAGGCTCCCCGCCGAGCAGGGAGTCCGATGTGGGCCTCGATCCCAGGACCCTGAGATCATGACCTGAGCTGAAGGCAGAGGCTTTAACCCACTGAGCCACCCAGGCGCCCCAATTAATCACTTCTTATTTAGGACAACTGTATTAAGTATCAATTGCTCTGCCAATAAAATCAATGTTTAACATGCTGTCTTTTGGGATAGCTCACTCTTCTGCATAAATCATTTGTTCTCACATCCGAGAATTTATATATTTCCATGTACAAATAAAAGACTTTATACCCCATACTCATTCTCTTTTCAGACTGTTATTCAAAAGGTAATTCATGGGTCACCTTTAATCAGTGAAGGCCTCTGGCACTCCTGTTGTTAGCATACAAAGTTAGAATCATACGATTTTGTATGATCATGTAATTGTACAGATACTTTTAAATTTGGGAAATAATACTCTATCAAAAATTGTTTATAAAAAGATAATTAATGAAAGTTTTTAAAAATTTTGGTGAATCCCATCTTGGGAAAAAATAAATCTAACCAAAGCAAAACAATAAGCTCATTCCCTAAAGAGATATATATCCACTTTTAAAGAAGGAGTAACTTAAATTAACTTTAAATTGTTTTGTTTCCTTAGGCTGGAGTAAGTTCACAAACTAGATATTAAATTGGTTCTTAAGCTTTTTTTTTTCTTAAATAAAATCATGAAACTCACTCTGAAATGGAATTTGAAGCTCAAGGAAGAAAAAGACAAAATGAAACAGAATTTAAGTCCACATTTTTTCTTTAATTCACCTCTTTTTACTTCCTATGAAATCTCTAAGAATGAGAGTCAACACTGCTTTGTTTAACATTTGTTTTTTCTTAAGTGGTGGCATACATGGAAATAAACTTAATTTACACTGTTAAAATACACCATCAGTCGGGCACCTGGGTGGCTCAGTGGGTTAAAGCCTCTGCCTTCGGCTCCGGTCATGATCTCAGGGTCCTGGGATCGAGGCCCGCATGGGGCTCCCTGCTCAGTGGGGAGCCTGCTTCCTCCTCTCTCTCTGCCTGCCTCTCTGCCTACTTGTGATCTGATCTCTCTCTTTCTGTGTCAAATAAATAAATAAAATCTTAAAAAAAAAATACACCATCAGTCAAAAGATCATGGGAATGGAATTTAAATATAAATAAGAATTCTAAACATATTTAGCAGTTGATTTCTGAGTTATGATGTTAAAAAGATTAAAGATTAATTATGTCTTAGCATTTATTTTTTCTGTGCTTTCCCTTGTCAAATATGTATTATTCATATCACAAAGGAAGTCATTGTTGAAATTAAAAGGGGACATGGGGCCTTGAAGATTCTGTCTCTTAATAGCATTAATAAATTTTGCCATATTCTGTTTGGGTCCAAACTTCTCTCTCCACCAGAAATCCTCCCTCCAGATGGTGGGAAAAAAAAAAAAATCAAGTATAGGGGTCAACAGTGGCCTCACTGGCCTCATCCTTAATTTTCAGCACTTTCATTATTTCATATACTTGGTGATTAGCTACATTTTATATTTGTCTTAGAAAATTGAGGGTACCATCATGTTAACAAATCTTAAGCCTTTAATTATTCTATTGATTCAATATAGATATAGATATATAGATATATAATGTGATATACATATTTATCATATTTGTGGCAATTATGTTTGATAAAGTCACTATAAACATGAAATTAGCCAACACTAAACTATTCCTTTGTGGAAATATAAGATTAGGTTTCTATGAGCCTCTTCTTTATCCATTCATCTATGGATGAACACTTGGGTTTCTTCCATATTGGCTACTGTAAATAATGTTGCAATAAACCTAGAAGTGCATATATCTTCTCAAATTAATGTTTTTGTATACTTTGGTACATATCCAGTAATGGAATTACTGATCATATGGCAATTCTAATTCTAATTTTAATTTTTTGAGGAATCTCCATATTGTTTGCCATAGTGCCCGCACCAGTTTGCATTCTCTGGAGGCCATTTTAAGTAGGAAAATCAACAACAAAAAGCATTAAAATGTGAAAAACATGGCACTAAATAGACTGCAAAAAAGAACACTTCTTTGCAGTACGAAAACTGAAACAAGGAGACCAAGCGTTGCCTTGTTCAACCTCACCTGAGACCATGCATGTCAGACCACTCAAATTTTTTGTTGCTCTGCACATGTCTATGAATGACCATGAAAATCCTGCAAATGTTGATTTAGGGGTTGCAAATAAATTTTAACAAATAAGTAAACTCAAAAGTACAGAATCTGAGGAAAAGGGAAGTTTGAATATATATTATATAGAGTATGAGTATTGGCACACCTTAGGTATGCATACATATGCATAGAATATACATATAGCATGTGAATATATGTGTTTATGAATACATATGTAAACATTTCTGTGCCCATGTATATATATATATATGTGTATGAAAAAATATATATGTATGTATATGACTGACAATTTAGAATAAGGAATGTAAAAGATAATTTTTCAGTTTATAAATCCTTCTCATAAACATACAGTAGTTTAATGAGGTTGGCATGAGCTGTAGAGATATTGACTCTTATAAATCACATACTCTTTCAATCAATTGACTTTCTCTCTAGTTTTAATATAATGTAAGTTTAGGACAATATTTGCTTGAATAAGAATAAGCTTCAACATCCTACAAGAATATATACAATAATTCCCCTATGTTTTTAGCATTTCAAGAAGAAAAACTTATAGATTTATTTGCCCAAATGTAGAATATGTATGTGGCAATCCAAATACTGGTCCTCCAAAGATGTCCATGTCCTAATCTTCAAAATGTGTAGAATAAGTAAGGCTACATGACAAACAGAAACTAAGGGTGAAGACAGAATTATCTGGCAGAAGACACGAACAGACATTTCTCCAAAGAAGACATACAAATGGCCAACAGACACATGACAAAATGCTCAATGTCACGTGGCATCAGGGATATACAAATCAAAACCACAATGAGATACCATCTCACACCAGTCAGAATGGCTAAAATGAACAAGTCTGTAAAGGACAGATGTTGATGAGGATACAGAGAAAGGAGAAACCTCCTACAATGTTGGTGGGAATGCAAGCTTGTGCAGCCACTCTGGAAAACAGTATGGAGGTTCCCCAAAAAACTTAAAATCGAACTACCCTATGACTCAGCAATAGCACTACTAGGTATTTACCCCAAAGATACAAATGTAGTGATCTGAAGGGGCATGTGCACCCGAATGTTTATAGCAGCAATGTCCACAATAACTAAACTATGGAAAGAGCCTAGATGTCCATTGACAGATGAACAGATAAAGAAGAGGTGATACATATATAAAATGGAATACTACTCAGCCATCCAAAAAACAAAAACAAAAACAAAAACAAAACAAAACAAAAACCTTGCCATTTGCAACAATGTAAATGGAACTAGTGGGTATTATGTTTACCAAAATAAGTCAATCAGAGAAAGACAATTATATGATTTCACTCATATGTGGAATTTAAGAAACAAAACAGAGGAGCATAGGGGAAGGGAGGGGAAAAAAAAACAAGACAAAATCAGAGAGGAAGAAAAACCATAAGAGACTCTTAATCATAGGAAAAAAAAAACCTAAGGGTTGCTGGCGGGGTTGCTGGGCTAACTGGGTGATGGACATTAGGAGGGCATGTGATGTGATGAGCACTGGGTGTTGTATAAGACTGATGAATCACTGATCTCTACCTCTGAAATTAACAACACATTATAAATTAATCAAATTTAAATTAAAAAAAGGAACTGTTTAGTAATCAGTTGACCTTAAAATGGGAGATTATCCTCATTACCTGTGTAGTCCTAATACAGTCACAAAGGTTTTTAAAAAGAGAAGATGTAGGTATAAGAGGAGAGGAAAAGAAATGTAAAGACAGAAGCTGTTTCAGACTGAGGTGATGTTGGAAAGACTTAGTCCTCTATTGCTGGCTTTGCAGATGGAGGCAGGGGGCTACGGCTAAAGAAGAACAGTCTCTAAATGCTGGAAAAGGCAAGGAAAAGGATTTTCCCTTACAGAATCCAAAAAGAATATAGTTTTGCTCCTTTTAGTTGAGTGAGATTTCAGACCTCCAGAACTATAATATAATAAATTTCTTGTTTTTAAGCCACTAGTTCGTAGTGATTAGTTACAGGACCAATAGAAAACTAATATATCCTTCCCCCTTTGTCTTTGTACACACACACACACACACACACACACAGAGTGTACATATATATGTATATATAAGCAGGTAACATACAGATATTTCAGCTGGCTCTGGTTTGTATTACGTATTGGCATGCCTATATATCCTGATTTCTATAATTTCAAATATTATCTCCAGTGGTATTATACATATGTACATATATTTAATATTTTATTTACTTATTTCACAGAGACAGAGAGAGAGCACAAGGCAGAGCATAGGCAGAGGGAGAGGGAGAAAGCAGGTTCCCCACTGGGCAGAGAGCCAGATGCAGGGCTCAATCCCAGGACCGCGGGATCATGACCTGAGACGAAGGCAGACGCTTAACCAACTGAAGCCACCCAGGTGCTCCTCCAGTGATATATTTTTATATTAACACTGACTTGTTTTCACTCTGTATTTCTATAATTATATGTTTCAGAGAAGAAATGCTTGGCTTGGTTCTATGAAAGCAGGGACTCCTCTGAATATTGGATTGATGTGGTAAGTTCAAAATGTTTCCCTTTTTGGCTTTTTCAGTAACCAACCTTCCCCTGTACTGATATTTGAATGTTACGTGCCCTGACAGGCCCCACTTACTATGAGAAGTTAATATAACTTGTGTAAGGGAGGTTGAGGGATGTGTTATCACTCTCACAACTAACATCGCAATTATTCTCAGGAAAGAAACTGTGTGGAACATATTGTGATGGGTCATTTAGAATAAATAAGGCACTGAAGGTGGGAGAAGAGCATAGGAACCCCAACAATATGGACAGATGGACTAGATGCACTGAATTAGAAAATATGTATAGTAATAGAGAGGTAAGAACCACACCATTAGCAATTTTGTTATAGATACTTCATCCCCAGAGGATGAGTTTATGTAATATATAGTGAGTTCCTGTTGCTTTTGGTTGAATACAGCCTCAGTTTCTGAAGGTTATGTTGCCAAGAGAAGATAGAAGGCTGATGTAATTGGCCTCTCTCTCCTGAATTACTTCTCCCAACCTCCCCATGCACTTTCCACTGACCTACAAGAGCAAAGGGACTCAGTTGGTGTCACAGAAAATTGTAGAACAAATTTGTTTCTAAACTCTCCCACAAGTTTGCTATTGTAAATATTGCAAGTCGGCAAATTATATTGGTCAAAAGTGAATTACACTGGGAAGTCTTCATGTTTGGGGATTTTTTTAAAAAGTGTTATTTTTTTTTTGTGTGCTCTTCTTTTATTCAGTAAGTGTTTATGTTTTGCAAACATGTCTGAGAACACAGGTTTGTCTTACTTGGTGCTTCTGATTTTTTTTTTCTTGAGAATTGATAATAGTGTCCTGTTTCTTGATATATTTGGTAATTTGAATCAGATCCTGGACATTATGAATGCTCTGATGTAGAAAATCTGGTATCTGGTATAGTCTTCCGAAGACTGCTAATATTTTCTGCTTTTAGTGGGCAATTAAACTGACAATTCAATTACAAAACTCTTCCTTGTAGTGAGAGACAGCTCAAATTTTCATCTTATGTTTTGAACTATAGTCCTATGTTTGTCTGATTCAGGGGTCAGACATATACTTGGGCAGAATATATACACAGAATTTGGAACTCCCCTTCCTTGGCTTTCTGGGATTTTTCTCTTTGGTTTCTACTACCAGTGATTCCTCTGAACTCTGTTTGTCAAGTGTTGAGTCAACATGAGGATTCCGTGTCTAGGCCTAAAGACATACTGAGGTGCTTACTGATGAAGAATTACAGACTTATAAGTCATTTTGCTGCCCTTGCAAAGAAGAACTACCCCCTAATTAGTCTTTGTGGTGAAATCTTCTAATCAATGAGTTTTGCATGTGTGGATAATCCAAATTATTGAATTCTGTTGGAAACTCTCTGAAGGGAAATGTGCTGAGGTGTTAACTTGTAAATGTGGCAATGGCTCCAGTAAAATTGAGAAAACACTGAACTATAGAATAGCACCTCCTATAGAATAAAAAAAATTCTCTTTCTTCCCAACAAATGGATTTCTTTGCAGAGAGTTGTTACTGGCAAAACATTTGGAGATTAAATTTAAAAATTGTGAACTATGCTACAAAGCGGCTCACATTTATTAAATTAAAAGCTATTGATCTGAGTATGTTTAAGGAAAAAAAGCCTGAAAACCTCACTTTGAAGACAAAAAAATCTTTGCTGGTAAAAATCTAGTAGGTTATCAAGAGATGAGTTTTCCAATTAGGTGTTGAGCTGAAAGGTGAAATGTATGAATACATACAAGAAAAAAATAAGCAAGTTTTGCTGAGTGCTTTGAAGATGAAGAATGTTTACAGAAACTAGCCCATTTACCAGACATTTCTCATCACATGATCTAGTTGAGCCAGTCTCTGCAAGACCCTGGAGAAAATATTTTCTTCGGGTGTAAGATTTTTGGAATTTCAAGGAAACCGAATATTAAAATCATGCTGCAAGAGGAAATCTTGAGTTATTCATATTACTGCTTAGGATACAGAGAGTAGGTGAGTAGCAGTAAGCCATAGGCTTATTATAAGCCAACTGGGAGATCTGACCAACAAGTTTATGCAATATTTTTCCTTCCTTTCAACACAAATGAATAATTGTGTAGTGTTTCTCTTTCTGACTCTTCTGCTCAGCCTCAAAATTTGACTTTGAGAGAAGAGGAAGATTCTATAAGATGAATAATTAAAATAGTTTTGGATTCCTTATCTTCCAGTGTCAACATCTATATCATCTAGATCCTTGGTGCTTCTGATTACTTTTCTTTTCTTGAGAATTGATAATAGTGTCCTGTTTCTTGATATATTTGGTAATTTTGAATCAGGTCCTGGACATTTTGAATGCTATGATGTAGAAAATTTGATATCTGGTATAGTCTTCCGAAGACTGCAAATATTTTCTGCTTTTAGTGGGCAATTAAACTGACAATTCAATTGTAAAACTCTTCCTTGTAGTGAGAGACAGCTCAAGTTTTCGTCTTATGTTTTGAACTATAGTCCTATGTTTGTCTGATTCAGGGGTCAGACATATACTTGGGCAGAAGATATGCACAGAATTTGGAACTCCCCTTCCTTGGCTTTTCCTTTCTGAGATTTTTCTCTTTGGTTTCTACTATCAGTGATTCCTCTGAACTCTGTATTCCGCTTTGTCAAAAAATGAGGCTGCAGGTTTTACTACTGAAGGTTTGACAATCCTGTCATGTGTAACTCTGGACTTGTCTCAGGCTAAAAGCTAAATGCAAAATAAACTAGAAACTCACCAAGATCCTGTATTTTTCCTTGTTTCCAGGTGTTAAGTCCCCTCCAGTATCTGTTTTTGTTTTTGTATATTTATTTTTCCCAAAAATGTATTTATCTTGTTTCTTTATTCCACTTAAATCACTGAAATGCATCCGTTAAAAAATGATATTTTACATGTCATATGCTAAAAAAACATGGTTCACTAGAATTATTACTAGAATTATACCATATAGTAGTAATTTGTTGTAAGATATTTAGGCCTGTTTAGATAAAAGAAAACTATCCAGTAGGACTTTTTTATTGTTGTTTTTATGAAAAAAGTCTGAAGGAGGCTAAAATTTCTTTTTCCTGTACCAAGAATATGCATGGAAGTTGATGTTCTTGTGGGAAGAAGATTAAACATAAAATTAGGATTTAAAAATCGGTCTAAATAAACAGAGCTGGAAAAACACTGTGTAAATAAAAGGGTTCTGAAAATTGTTTTTAGATTGCTGTATCTACAATTACTGGTTATTCTTATGTATGGTGAGATATATAGATATCTAGGGATACCTAGAGATATATGTAGAGATTCCCTGAGATTTGATCAGTTTCTCAAAGATCCCTCCAGGATAAATAATAATTATAATAATAATATGAATTATTTTCAATTAATTAGTTTTTAAAAATTAAAAAATCATTTACAGTTATTAAGAAGCCATTGAGTATTATTAAATAAGACTGTGAGTTGACAACATTTAAGTGTTGAGTATACAGAATTTAGTAGCCATTGAAGAAATTTGATTATTTAAATTTCTCAAATTTATACATGAACAAAATTTAATTGAAAAACAAATATGTAAAAAAAAAAGAGCAACAAAAATGTAATTGAAAATGTATCATTTTGGCATGACAGCACATATTAGGTTTAGAATGGGACATTTTAATTGGTATATGGTGGGGCTTTTAGTTTCTTTATGCAATTATTAGACTAATGTTTGTTTGTTTGTTTTTTACATTTTCAAAAGATTAAATCTCTTTTTACTGTCCTGTTTTAACAGTATACTTGAATTGTCAATGTCAGGCCACTGAAAGATTTCAGAGACAACGACACAAACTTATTTATTTATTTATTTATTTATTGACACAAACTTACAGACAAAGAGGAATTGTCCCGGGGATAGGAGATGTAGGTGTATTTGTCTATTCATATTGATAACAATTTTCTATGATGGTAATCCTTACTGGCTTTAATTGAATAGAAAATGTTTTGAACAATGAATGATCATTTAAAGGCTGAAACATTTAAGGCTAACAGCAACATTTCTTAGATTCCTCTTGGTATTGAAATACAAAATACTTGAAATATCACTTATGTTGTTGAGACAATTTCCTTTTTCTGTGCTTGTGGGTTGATGCTTCAGATCAAGTGCTGCAGATTACATTCTAAAAGCATGCAATTGATTTTCAAACACTTTACATCCTGATTGCAATGTTTACACAGTCATATGAGACCCATTTCCTGAGATCAGTCTGCTTCTCATTTTACATGGGCAATAGTTTAAAGGATAGGTTGACATTTAAAGAAATAAATATTCAAGCATGAGGTAAATTTGGAAGTCATTAAAGGTGTACAATAACATAGTATCATTAAATGTTGAAACAAATATTGAATCACATTTATTTGACACTAATCCGGCTAACATGAAGAATGAAAACATTGATTTGATTTTGTCCCAAATAATGATGCAATTATAACCTTTGTAAGAATGAGTTAAAGTATATTCTAACCTTTTCATCATTTCACATTTTCACTCTCAGAAGACCATTACTCAAAAGGGAAAGGAGTGATTTTGCAGTGGGCTTTTGCTCAGTTATGTTTCAATTCTTCATTATAATGAAATACAAAGGACAGGAAAAGGAAGGTGAGATTGTACCAAATCACTACTTGCAGCTTTTTGTATGAAATACTCAGTAAGGTTTTAGACACAACCAACACAACAACACATCCTGTTTCCATAGCAAATCTGTTGATATGTTGATGGAGCAGATGCATAATATATGTTAGGTGAATATTGTAACATGTAACTTTTATTTGCAAAAGGCAAGGAAGATTTTACTTTAAAGGGAAAATATTACAATATAAGTGTTTAATTACAAAATACCAAGTGAACAAAAATTATGAGAGCCTGTGAACATTAAACTAGATGAAATTTGCAAACCATTAATATGAAAAATTAAATTATATTGTCCCTTGATTTGTTGAACATAGTAATGTTTATTGAAATGAGTCAAATGACATTTTTTCCTATGAAGGTCTTTTCAATATATGGTATTTGGAACTTACTTCATTGTTCATGATCATTAATGCTTAATTTCAAAGATCATTTAATATGTACTTCATAAGGAAGTCTGGCTTTAGTCTCTTAGATTTGCTTGCTTGAGTGATTCGGTGAACTTAAAGAAAGATATTGCTTCATCAAAATTCAAATAACATATGGGATCAAAATTGCCCAAAAGTGAATTCTCAATTCTATACAATTTGCTCATTTAAAAAAAAAAGATTGTCTCACTTTTGTCCTATTGTTTCCAATGGCAATTGACAGTTTATTACCACCATTTAAATTTAGCCAAAACCATGATATGTTTTTGTCTTTTTCATGTAATTCAACTTAAAAATATATATTGATGGTTTACAATGAGCCATGTTCTATTTTCCAAAGATATTTTAGTGAACCAAAGCAGCTGCCTTCATGGAGCTTCTATTCTAGAGATGATGGGGAGACAGATGATGATAAGCATAAATGTATAAATGATATTTTACATGAAAAGGTGATTTTTTTATGGGTTGAAAGAAAAAGTAAGGCAAGAAAGGGTTTGTGATTTAATGTGGGGACTGGAGGTAGGTTAACTTTTATTTAGGCTGAAATGAGTGGGCTTCCTTTTGGTGACATTCGACCAAACATATGAAGGGATAAGGAAGTTCACTATGAAGATAAGTGCGGAAATTGGCCCAGTTATGTTCAGAGCAATATCCTAAACATGGAACCTGCCTGGTTCACTTGGCAGGAACTCTGAGGCTATTGTGGAGGGAGAGAGTGAACAAAGGCGAGAGCAATTTTAGATGTCTGAGCACTAAAGAGGGTGAATCATGTAGGGTTTGAAGTCATTGTAGAGTTTGTATTAAATTCAGAGTGAAACATGGACCTAATTCAAAGTTTTGTAGCAAAAGTGAAAGAATGAACTTATGTTTTTTTGTGATAATCTGGCTAGTGTAGAAAAATCATGGGAGATGAACAAAGGTCAAATCAGGTCAGCTAATTATGAAGCTACTGTTGTAATTCAGACATGAGATGGTAGAAACTATTGCAAATCCAAATAAATACCCTGATTTGAGGAAATTCCCCGAAACGTCTTTGAATCAGAGACTCTCTTTTACACACTGGTCTCATCCAATATTCAAAGGATTTTAAAAGGTTATTACTCTAAGTTATAAGTTTGACAGCACACATTCACTCCTCTTCTGTGGAGAATTGCTTTTCGTGAGATATTTTTAATACAATAACTACATTTCAGTGTGAATTATTTGGTGTGCAGATTCAATGAAATACTTTGAAATATGCTATCCCAGGACACAGTAAAATTAAAGAGAAGAATTGAGGCAAGGCTTAAGTCATAAGCAAACTGCTTTTCCTTTTGCCCTTCCAAAATGTGCTTCCCAAAATTGAGTCCAATAGGTTGAGAAATAAACAATGACCAGATATAGCTTACAGATTATTCCAGAATTGATTTATTTTCTTGAATGAGATTCAAAAAACACCACGCTTTTTTATGTCATTTGTGTGCAGTACCTAGGAAGGACTGTGCTTCTAGATCCTTTTAGACAGATTTCGTATTTCGTTAGCTAGCCATTCTTGCCTACTCCATCTAGTAATTGTTCCAATTGCCACCATTATAATTTTGAACCAATATTTAACAACTTAACTAGTATGTATTTATGAATATAACAAGTTTGGCAAGCCTAACATTTTCATGTGGATTCCTACAACCACAGATCAGGAAAACTGCATGCATTAAAATGGTTCCTTTCCCCAAAAGTCCAGAATGCATTTGCTATAAAAAGATGAGATTATCATTCAAACCCTTGATAATATCTTTTACAATATTACAAAAACATTTTAATAATAAGGCAACTAGATATTTTGTAAAATATAAATTGTATAAAATATATAATAAAGATGTTGCATTAATTAATAATCGTCAGTAATTAGTGGATAATTAATAATCAATACTTAACCAATCATAGGCTTGCTGCTCTAACACAAATTTTGAAGAGGAAAAATAGGACAACAAGAAACATTACTGGAATGCAGAGCCTTCCAGCTCAACCACTAATAACACTACCTACCCTGAAGTACCTCTTACATCTCGTCCAGTTGTCAGAACCCTTTGCTAGAAGCACATTTTCTTTTTTGCTCCTCTCCAAGTGTTAAAAAACAAAGCGCCATTGTAATTGTTCACTCTAACAGTTAAAAAGTAATATGCAAGTAAATGTCATCAGGAAGGAGCATTATTTGTAAAATCTTGTGAATCATGTCTTAGCATGAAAGCTAAAGAGAAAAAATTTTTAGAAAAACCTGTTAGAATTATATTAGAAAAAATAATTTAATCATAAAATATAATCAGTAGGCATATTCTGAATGTCTGCTCCTTGAAAAAAAAAGTTTTGCTAAGTCATACCCTCAATTTTGAGGACTTTACAATGTGTTGGGATGAGAAACTGTGAATAGGTATGTACATCACTAACTCGAATACAAGACACTGAGAGAGAAGAGCTGGAAGTTAGTACTTTAATGCCTCAGGCTGTAATAGACATTTATTAAATTTTTACCATAGGATATCTCTTTCATGTTACTAAATGGCTCTCTGTAAACCTAGTGAAATAAATGGTGTGCTTGATATTGTGAAGTTGGTAGAACTAAGAGATTTTGTAATGTAGGTTCAAACTCTTTGCTTGACTTCCACAGCTTATAGGCTAGACTTTTGGAGCCTTAACAGCTATCCTGTGATGATGTTCAAAGCAAAACAGTTACAAAGCTCCTATAATTCTGTGCCCTTGTATGTCCAGCCAGGAGTTGTTGAATGGACAGAGAGTGCAAAGCATCGCCTTGCTGAATAGCAGCTACTACTTCTATAATACCCATAACAACTGGTCCTTGGCTCAAAAAATTGCAACACATTACTTGGAAGTAATATATTTTCAAGAAACATAAATGGTTTGAAGCTATTGCATCTGAAAATTTAATGACCCTGAATGAAATTCAGCGTAATTTTCTTTTGTAAAACTATTTTATATTAAAAGCCAAGCTGTTCACTAATTCCAGACAAATGATTGTCCCCTTTGTGACAAAATTTAATTTGATTTAATTAATCCTTTGCTAATCCTATTAATAAAAATAAATTTGGAATATATTATATAGCCTTTTATTTTCAAAAATTGAGATATATTTAGAACTAAAAAAGAAACAGGGAAGGTAAATATTCCTGCAATTTTTCACAATCAGGCTACTTCTATTCCAAAGACAGGGACAGCTCCCAAGAAAGAGTACATTGTGAATTAGGCTAAGAATATCAATTAGGCTGAGACACTTTCCCCCTCCAGCTAAACACTACTTTATATCCAACCTTAACGAGCTGTAGTCTACTGGCTGTCAGTGGTCATAGTCTCAGAGTTGGCGAATTCATTTACACTAAGGCATAGTAGCTGGTAGTATCAGTGCTATTTTCTCTGAGAATGTTTGCATTTCACATTTCAGTAGGGACTCCATGTAAACCCAAAGGAATAAGCAATTAATACTGAAGATGCTCCTCCATTCTCCCCTCCTTTTCTTATAAACTGTAATCCCTGATCCATAGTCATCACTCTCTTATACAAGTCCTCACACCCTTTGCTTTTATCACATATCTCTCTCCATACTAATTATCTGAAAAACCTCAACTCTGATTGCAATTTAACATTTCTAACTAACAGCTGAAGGTAGTTGGGAAAAACAAAACAAAACAAAACTAAACTAAACTAAAACTAAACAATCTTACTTTAAATTTATAAGCACTTTCTTTATTGGTTTCTGAGATTCAACTTTGGTTATCTCTATTACTAGATACTCTCCATTTCCACTCAGTTTCCCTGGACTGACCCCCTAATGTTTTTCTCTCTCAATAGTGGGGTGTTCCTCCAAGCAAGGAATCGAGGCTTGAAAATGAATGTCTCGTACAATGTTTCTGGCACAGATTTCCCCATCTAGATAAATGGTAATTCCATTCTTTGAGTTCTTCTGGTCAAAATCCTTAAAATTACAACCCATATTCAATTTATCCACAAATCTTGCCAGCTCTATGTTGAAAATATGTCTAGGATTTAGGTGCTCATTAACATATATTCAATGCCTAGTATTGAGCTTAACTTTCATATAGATATCTGTGGTAGCCTTCCATCTGAGCACCCTGCTTCCTCATCCCCTCCCAAGTTCATCTTTGATATGTGATGACATTTGAGCCATCCTTTTAAAACGGTCACCTCCAGGGACCCCTGCATGGCTTAGTCAGTTAACCTTCTGCCTTCCGTTCAGGTCATGAGCCCAAAGCCTAGGGATCCGACCCTCTGTCAGACTCTCTGCTCAGCAGGGAGCCTGCTTTCCCTTCTCCCTCTGAAGCTCCTACTGCTTGTGCTCTCTTGCTCTCTCTGTCAAGTAAATAAATAAATAAATAAATAAATAAATAACTTTAAAACTAAATACATAAAATGGTCACCTCTAATATTTTCCTATTTCTCCCAGAGTAAAATTCAAGACATAATTATGGCCTACAAGCCCAAGATGACTTAATTCCCAGGGTGTTCACATCCTATAGACTCCTCTACCATTGTCATGGGCAGGACCTGACTTGTTTCTAGCCAATATGTGAAACACGAAGAGATTCTGCAAATGTAATTAAGTTTACAAATCAGTTGCTTTTGAGTGAATCAAAAAGGAGATCATCCTAGGTGGGCCTGACATAATCAGGTTAAAGTTCCTAAGAGAGAGACTCTAAGGTGCCAAGTCTCCTTGCTGTCTTGATGAAGTGTGGAAAAACCTAAATGATAAGGAATTACAAGTGACCTCTAGGAAAGTCACTTTTTGTGGACCATGTCCAGCTGACAGCCAACAGAAAAGCAGGGCCTTCATTCATACGGCCATCGGTAAATAAATTCTGCTAATAATCTGAATGAGTTTAGAAGTCTATTGTCCCCATTCAGATATGAATACAGTCTGACCCATATCTTGGTTGCAAGTATGTGAGGTTGACAGTAAAAGAATCAGCTAAGCCATGTCCTGAGTTACATAAATTGTGATATAATCTGTCTGTATTTTTAAGCTACTGAGATTATGGAAATTTGTTACACACCAATTTGTTATGCAAACACTAGCATAACATTCTTCTTTTTAAGATTTTTTATTCATCTGAGAGAGAGGGTGAGAGAGAGCTTGAGAGAGGAAGAAGGTCAGAGGGAGAAGCAGACTCCCTGTGGAGCTGGGAGCCTAAGGTGGGACTCTATCCCGGGACTCTGGGATCATGACCTGAGCTGAAGGCAGTCACTTAACCAACTGAGCCACCCAGGTGCCCCTAACATAGCATTCTTGAATGATTTTTCTTGTACTTTGCTTTCTTAAATAGCACATTGTTTTATCATTATTTTTTACAGGTCTTTCCATTACTTTTTCTTTACCCCATATTAAATTATTAACATTTTGAAGCATTTAACTTGATCACTGAGTGAGTGAATGTATAAAGGAGTCCTTCTTTCTATCACAGTGATGAAATGTTCAGGAAAGTAAAGTACACAGAAAGAAAAGGCAAGAACAACAATCGGTTTCTCACGTTTGGAAGAATTTACGTAAGTAGATAGCTATAATGTTTGTTTATTGTTTGCAATTCAAACAATATTTTAAAATACTTTAAGATATCACCAAAGCCTTACCACTATCCTGAAGGAGAGATGATTATGCATATTTCACCCATTATAAATTTGAATCTCAGAGCATGTAAGCCACTAGCACAAGGACACATAATTAGGGAACGCTACACATATTTCTTCTGAGCCCAGATCACAAGCACTATTTGCTACAACATTTTGTCTATTATCATGGGATTAATTATATTAAGTTACATGGAGAACATTAACAAAATATCTATTTGGCTAACACTAACATTCATGAACTAGAAGGATTGGTTCACTTTATGGGCATTAAAACAGGTGACATCTTTGATAATGCAGACAAGATACTTAATATGAAATTTAGAAGTTGAAGAACACTTGCAACTCTTATCATGAACACAGTGTCCTCTAGCCCCAAACTTGCCCTTTTGTCAATGTGAGTAATTAGAGCTTTTGACTACATTTAATAATGATCTATTTTTTAGAAACACTAACTAATTAACTCACACGATGTTATCTCATCTACATTTTACAAGTTGAAGAAACTAAAGCAGGAAAAATAAAGATTAAGATTCTAGTCCAGGGTCACAGCACATTAATAGCACAGTAAAGATTAATGTTTTTGACCTCTTAATATCTTTTGCTAAATGAACCGGAAGCCATATTGTTACTGTGAACACTTTGTAATTTGTAATTCCTATAGCTTTGCCCAGTTTTGTTAATTCCTATTGAAAAGACCAGTAGCCTTGGACTCTTCACATTGTATCTCATATTCAGCTATCCACCAAGTCCTTGACAGAGCAGCATACTAACTATATCAGACCTTGATTCCCAGCAATGGGCTGTGGGTCAGCCCCTCACTGGGGGCAAGTAATAGTGCTTATATGTCCTGAAGAGCCCACTGCTCCAAAAATTCTCCTGTCTCTAGAGTATGATGATCTTTTACAACATTCACAGTGGAAGCATTTTTTTTTAAATCCACATTCAAATAGTTTAGAGCAACACCCTAGTTGAATGTTCCTCTTGGTCTCTCTTGTAGCTTTCAGTGTGTCTTTCTTCCTACTTCCTAGGTCCTATCGTCTATAAAGCAAATGTCATCAGCCTAAATTTTCTACCAACTTCCTTGTCATCTCCATCTGTAATCATAATCTTAGCTCTACAATCTAACCACCAAACTCCTGGTATATTCTTAGTAGTTTCAGCATTCATATAGATAATCTGACCAATATTTTTCACCAGAATTTTCCAGCCACACCCTGGAAAAATACTCATCTCTTTATATTTCACACCTTCTCTGGAAGTAAAACTTTGGAGTCTCACAACCTCTGAAACCTCATTTTCCTACCTCCCATCCACCAAGTATGACTTTCCACCTTCCCAGCTTACACAATTTAGTACAAGTTAATTGATTCTCTAGCCCAGCAGTACTTTTTATTCACTGTCTTAGCACTCGACTTTTCATCTGCATGCTTTCTTGCTTTGGGCTCTGTTAAAGGAGACGCGGAGACAAGGGCTTGTGTGTATGCAGATCATTTGGGAGGTGATCCCGGGAAGAACAATTAAAGATGCTGGGAATAAGGAACACCTGCATGGCAGCTGAGTGACCAAATCTTGGTTTCAGCCCAGGTCGCGCTCTCAGGGTCATGATAAGTCCCGCAAGCAACTCTGTGCTCAGCGCAGAGTCTATTTGAGTTTCTCTTTCCCTCTCCCTCTGCCCTTCACCGTGCCCTGCTCTCTCTCTCTCTCTCTCTAAAATAAATAAATAAATCTTTAAAAAAAATAAAGATGTTGGGAATGTCAATCAGGGAAAGGAGAAGAGCCAATTATAGAATATACAGTAATGAGCTGCTTACAATTTTAGAAACGGAGCACGGTTTTACTAGGGACACTCTGTGGAACTGCATAAGGCACACTTCAGAAGTTTTTCATAGATGGATGTAGAAATTTGTGAATTTATCCATTGACTCCGTGTATTCACTGGTTAAGGTTTGCATTGGGTGACTCAATTCTTGTTTACTTGACATCAGACGGTGCTGAAGGTAAACTGAGAAAACTTCTTAAGTGTTAAAGGCTTTGAGGCAAATGAGCTAAGAACAAATGGCCTTTGGAGAAGGAAACTATCAGCACGCACATGACGTGCTTACGGACCTGTGGGTTACATTAGAATTGGGGTATGAGGTGGAATCTCGACACCCTGTACATTTTCATCGTCTCACCTGGTTTAGGTCACATAGAAAAGCCTTCTAAACACTGACTTTATTTGCTTTTTATTCCTCCAAGATTCTTCTTTTTTCTGTTGTTCTTCTCTGGCAAAACATGGCCTCAGATAAACCTCGCTATCCATTTTATGAATCTATATTCAAGTAGGTGATTACTGCCAGAGGAACTGTGATGACTGGATGACTGGATTCATTTTGAATTTATGACAACATTCCTAAATCTGAATTTCATAAACCCAGACGACTCCCTGGCAATTCCCTTGTATGTAGTATTTTCTATTCTGCAGAGGAATGTTTTCCTCTCATATTGTGAACCTCACCACATAGTTCATAGACAAAGTGGGTGCAGAGTAAAATAGACCTTCCTTATCACTGGAAATCTATTCCAAGACCCCCCATAGATGCCTGAGACCACGGTTAGTACCAAAACCTATATAAGCTATGTTCATACATACATACCTATAATAAATTTTAATTTATAAATTAGGCACAGGAAAAGATTGATAATAATAACTAATGATAAAATAGAATAATTATAACAATATATCATAATAAAAGTTACATAGTCTCCCTCTTTCTCTCTCGAAATATTTTGCTGTCCTGTACTCACTCTTCCTGCCATGAAGATGTGAGATGATAAAATGCCTCTGTGATGAGATGAAGTGAGGTGAATGACATAGGCATTGTGATCTAGTGTTAGGCTATCCTGACCTGTTGACCAGACGTCAGGAGGAGCATCATCTGTTTCCTGACCACAGTGACTGTGGGGAACCGATACTTTGGAATGTGAAGCCAGGGTGAGGATGGATTACTGTATGTGCATCCAGTCTACAAGGATCCGAATCTACAAACTCTGCCCCATCTGCACTTACGTGGGAAAGTTAGCCCCCCCACATGTAGCCATTCAGCTTGTGTTCTAGGGTTCATTCCTTCTTACCTTTATGGACCTTGCTCTTACAGTCGTTGGTTTCTTTCTCCGCCACCATGTGTACATACGTAATATCCCCCATCTCAAATGGCAAAATGAAAATTAACAGCAATGTTTTGAATATATGTAAGTTTCTAACTACCACCTCATCTTTCTGCTAATTTCCACAACAAAACTCGTAGTAAGAACTGTATAAATGTGCTGTCTCTGGACTTGATCCTATCCCCAAGACAACACTCAATATGTTTTATGTCCTTTGATGGATTTGTCCACTCTGCCGTGTCCTGAACTGAGGGTGCACAGGCTGTGTCGTAGGCGCCCATCTCTTCTCCGTCCTCTTTATGTTCTCCCTAGAAAAATATCATCTAAACTCTGAGTTCTTATAAAGTACTTTCTGAGGATTCTCACTTCTATCTCTAACTCCAGATCCTTCCCTAAGTTTTTTTTTTTTTTTGATCTAACCAACTATTTTTTTCCACTTAAATACTTAAAGACATAACCACCTTACACCAGCCCTCACCAGTCTTCTCTCCTTCTCAAGGCTTATTCAGGGTCTTAAAGACTCAGTGTGTATATGTTTGGGAAAAAATATTTAGGGCGCCTGGGTGACTCAGTGGGTTAAAGCCTCTGCTTTCAGCTCAGGTCATGATCTCAGGGTCCTGGGATCGAGGCCCGCATCGGGCTCTCTGCTCAGTGGGGAGCCTGCTTCTTCCTCTCTCTCTGCCTGCCTCTCTGCCTACTTGTGTTCTCTGTCAAGTAAATAAATAAAATCTTTAAAAAAATATTTAAAGGACAAAGTATGAGAATTATGAATGTAATAGAAAGAAAATAAATGAATGAAAAATAAAATTGTAATTAAGAGAAAGAATTAAATAAATAATAACGATTTTATTGTACAAAAAAAGGAAGAGAAAGAGAGAGAGACTAATGTTATACTGTTACTTTGAAAAAATTAAAAGTTGGCAAGACTTTTCTGACCACCAAGCAAAACTTTGTGGTAAGTACTGCACAAATTTTGCTGTAATAAACATTAGAGAGTATATGGAACATAAAAACAAATAGAAGAGGTTAAGTATCTTTTCTTTACACACACACACGTATTACGAACACGTGAACATATAAAGTTCCAAATGATTTTCAAAACACATATATAATATGTTATACTCCCATTTTCCATTGCAATATATTGCATTGCGTATAATAGATTATCCTCCTACTTGCAAAATGGGCCATTTTACAGATGACTCTAATTTAATACTTTAACATTTCAATAATTTGAGAACTGTGTGTGTATGTTATTTCTGTTTCTCTCTCTCAGCTTGGCATGAATGAGATTTTGAAAGACTTAGCTTCAAAATCAATAAAAGATGGTTCTAGGGGAGATTCATCTGTTCTTATCAAGGGACTTTGGAAAAAAAAAAGAATACCATACTGAGTACATGACCTGGATGTAAAATTCTCAGAAGCCATTCTGAAGCAACTAAAACAATCCAATTGTTCTTATACTTTTAAAATCAATATGAATTTTTGATAGAGTGCTAGGTCATTTTCCATATTTGAATGTAGAAGCCAGTAGCCTGTAGAGTGCCATACTCTTTGATGTTGTTTTCAACATGAGGATCTATTTCAGGCCATCAGACAGAGCTTCAGTCTAATGATTTCATGATAGCAATTCCTGTTTGCTACTGTTCCAACACATAGCCAAGATGACTTTATGATCACCTTCTGGAATTGCAAAAGCTCCCAATAAATATGGAATTTATGAGTAAATAATGCCTGCTAATGGCATATGGCTCATTTGAATGTCACTGGCAGTTTCTCAACTGGACACTTTTTATTTACTGTTTAATCCAAGAGCAAATATTGGAAACTACACACACATTAGGACCATTTGTTACCCTAAAGAGTTGGGGTAGTAAATATGGCATAATATAATAAGGAATCAAACTAAAGCAAATATTCCAGTCTCGTAAAAGTTGGTATCATGTGAGCAGACCAGCTATTTGGGATAAAATATCTCCAGAGGGTTGGCCAACAATCTGGAGCATATTCTACTTCATATTGAGGGTAGGATTTCTATTAAAAAGTTTTTTTTTCAATAACTTTGACAGTGAGGTATTATCTTGGTTCAATATAAATGTATAATTGATTTTGGTAAGAGGTGACTTTAAGCTTTTTACTTTGACCTTTACTTACATCTCCTCTAATAAATATATCAGATTTCTTGATTGAGAAAGATGGTGTGGCTCTGCCTTATTGATCATTAAAACATGATTTTGTGTGTGTGTAAGAAAAATGTATTAAAACATGATTCACATCATAAAAACCACATAGTAGGATAAAGGATGCAATTGTGTCTTTAGAGTGGATTTACATTGTTTGCTGTTACTCAGTTTACTCAAAAGAATGAAATATTAATTATCAAACAAAATATGTTGGCTAGTGAGTAAACTAAACAAAGCTAAATGAAATGAAAGATAATAAAAGAAAAACAAGAGGAACATTTAGACTACAATGTAAAATACTATTAAATAAATTTCCTCCTCCAACTATTTGCAGAAGCAAAGAAAAAACAAATACTAGCATTCTCAACGATATACAGTTTTTAGATAATCAATGACAGACCATGCATAGCAGTGAATATTATATTTAAAATTGTGTTCTGCTAATTTCCTTTCTGTTGAGGATTATAATAATAGTATTTAGAGTTATACACAGTGGCATTTTGATATAGGAAGTACTTTTTTAGTTCAAGAAGTGTTAAAAAAATTGACAGGTGTTATTTTGTCGCTTCTGAAGTCCCTTAATAACAGAATGGATTATTTCTATTTCATAATGTTGAGGTACACCTCTCCCTGAAGAAGGTATGTTGAACTATACAGATCTATAATAGTACAATTGCAAACTGATTTCTTCCAAGACACAGCAACTCATACTTGAAGGATGTCTGCATACATTTCTGCATATTAAATAAGCTGCATACATTTCTATATATTAAATAATAAAATTAGTTAACTGTCAATACATATTTGAGAATTATTGGAAATATAATTTTGACAAAATCTGTAAAAATTCCAGGATTATTATTTCTATATACACATATTCAATAGAAACACAAACTTTGAAGTAAACATTTAAGGACTTTCACATTGTATTTGACTTTCGTGTATTTTAGAGTTGTACTTTGGTGCTTTACAACTTGATAATATAGTTAACTTTCTGTATTTACTCTTATCACAGCCTGACATTCTTAGAAATTCCCCATGTAATATGCAGTACCTCAAATCCGAGTGGCCCAGCTGGTATCAATATTGTCTGCAGGATTCCCTAAGCAAAAAGCTATGACATCTGACCTTTAGCTTGAATCCAGAAAAATAAACACATTTTTATCCTTTAATTTTCAAGTTCTAGAGACATAATTTGCTTGATTAGAATCCCTAAATTTCCAGAAAAATGGAGCATTTTCAGGGGTTTACTTAATTGGAAAAGACTCAGATACTCAGGTTACAGAAAATTTTGAGTATTTTCACCTATAAAATTTCATCTTTAGTGTCAAAGGTAGAACTTATAGGCATTTGTTTATATCACAGAAAACTAGATAAAACCAGTTATTATATTCAATTAATAAATCAGTTAGATTTGTACCCAAATAGATAGTTCCATAAAAATCTGATTACTGAGTTTTTCTTAGAATAAAATGCCTGTCATAAAAAGGTGCACAAATCTATATTGAGAATGAGCAGAAGAGATTTTTTTGTTTGTTTGTTTTTGTTTTGTTTTTTGTTTGTACTTTTCTTTCTTTTCTCCCTAAGGAATTTTTTGCCATGCCAATTCTCACTCCCTCCATCTTTCACTCTCTTGCATATATAATTTTACTTGCAAAGGGGAAAGGCAGAGAATTTTTAGTTGAGCAAAGCTCAAGTTGATAATGTATCTGTTAAACAAAGTTAATAATGTGGTAGAGATGCAATCCAGAGGATTTTAGACTTGAGGACTTTAGTCATGTGTGGTGTGACACAAATAACCTGTGCTTTGAAATCAGTGGTTTTAGGTATAAATATTGGCATTGACACTTAGTGTTATTTGACTTTGAGCCAATAAGTTAAGCCCTCCAGAAACCCATACTTAAATGGGAGTAGCACATATGTCCAGACAATGGCAGGTGAAAAGTTTAGAGTGGTCTGGATAGTGCTATAGCATTAGCCAGTATGTGGATGGGAGTAGTCAATGTCATGTTTGAGAAGATGGGAATCAAGCACTGTGGCAGAAAATGGTTCCAGAAGAAAGTTATTTGCATCTTGTCCTTTAGATCCTAGCGGTGCTTTAAAATTCATTAAGCAAGACATGGATAAAGTAATGGAACATTAATTTTGTAGAGATATATAAAGTAATTTGAAACTGAATATATTAAAAAAACAATAAAAGACATCTGGAAAAGACAGTTGGATTGAACATATGTGTTTATCTCCATTACCCCTTAAGACTCACTATAATAACAATAAAGTTATAAAATAAAAAATAATCAACCAACAAAGAATTAGAAAAACAAACAAGATAAGAACAACAGTATGAGTAAGTCTGGAAAAAGAATAGACAAGTTATAATTGATTTAGAAAATTCATGAAAGTTTAAACATTTCTGAAGTAATTGTGGAAGAATTCTGACCTATATAAGTGAACTCCAAAAGATTAATAAATTGGAGGCAGCAGTCATCAAAGAGCATGGAGGTGAGAGGAAGGCAGAAAATAAGTATTTTTTACAAGTCTGCTTAAGAGGACGACAGCAATTTTTATTAGCATGGACAGAAATACAACTGCCTCTCTAAAGCAAGGGAGGAAACAAGAGCTTGTTTTTTTGAGTAAGTAAAACATAAGAAACGCACAAAAAATGAAAAGCCATGCCCAGGTGTGGATGTGGTACCTTACACAGATAGGCATGCTCAACTGATGGTGAAAACTCCTCCAGATCCCAGTTCAGTTTCTCACTGAGCTCAAAAACATTTAAGAGTAATACAGTCTTGGGCGCCTGGGTGGCTCAGTGGGTTAAAGCCTCTGCTTTCGGCTCAGGTCATGATCTCAGGGTCCTGGGATCGAGGCCCGCATCGGGTTCACTGCTCAGCGGGGAGCCTGCTTTCTCCTCTCTCTCTCTCTGCTTGCCTCTCTGCCTACTTGTAACCTCTCTCTCTGTCAAATAAATAAATAAAATCTTAAAAAAAAAAAAAGTAATACAGTCTCATCAGAATATTAAAATCTTCTGTAGGATGAAATGAAATTTGGTATTGTGATTCAGAAATTTATTAGCAAATATGCATCAAAGAATATTGTTCAAAAACTGATGTTAAGGAGATAAGCAGCTTTGTTATATAAGAACAATATTTTTCTTAATATATGTAAATTTCATTATTGAGAAAGAAAATATGTCTAGATTGTTTCAAACTATAAGAAACTATAGCCAGAGGTACTACTTATTTCATTTTTAGAATTAGTATATTTAATTGTTACTCACACAATTACATTGTCATCTAGATTTTCTGTTAAATAATTCATTTCTTAATGTCTCACCATCTTAAAGCATCAACAGCATTATAATGGTCTTGGATTTCAATGGGTCAGAAAAATTCTTGCTAACTAAATGAATTATTATGTTAAATGGTGTGGATTAATTTTATATACTTGACAAGAGACATTCAGACCATTTAAAAATCATTCAAAAAAATTTCCTTTCTCTCAGGCTTGAAGGTTATTTACAAAGAACCAAATTTCACCAAATTGATTGCATTTACCTAATTTATAGTAGTACTTTGGAGAATAATTAAAGGCATCTTTCTACAAAATCATTACCAACAATACTAGTCTCTGATCAATTCAGTACAATTAAGAGAAACAAAAGATCTTTGGTATTCACATTTTAGTGAGGAAAATTTAACTTAATTCAATATAAAGAGTCTTTTTACATTGTGATATTATTCCAATTTTTATCACTTTAATTTTTAGCTTCTTATTCTATTGGCTCTCGTGTATTTTCCTGCATGTAGATTTGTGTCTATATCTAAAGCTACTGTTAGAATTGTAAAATTTCACACGTTATTGTTTATATATACTTGGTGATCAATGAAGACTTGGAATTTAACATCAGTTCTGATCTAAAAGTTTAGGAAATTAGATTATTTATTCCCCTTTATAATTAAATGGATACTTGGGGGGAACATTAGGAAATTCTCATTAAGAAACAATTACTTGAAATATGAACATTTCACTATAAAATAATCTTAACATTTAGATAAATCCATATAGAGAGAATAGAGAGATATGCATATGTACATCTATAGCTGCATCTACAGTCCCTTACTAGTAGCTGACATTATGGATAGTTCTAGTATTTGGCTCTTTTAAAACCTCTCTCAAGTAAAGTTTGAGATAAACTCATGGAACATCTTTCTTGCCATATAGATACTAAATGGAGACAGCAAAGACCACTGAAGAAGAACAAACATGTTGATGTGCTAGTATATTGGACACACTAAAAGGACAAATTGACCCATTCACATGTCAATCCTTGGTGATTAAGCAGAAAAATAAGATTTTCACATTACTTAAGTTTCCAAACAAACAAACAAACAACAAACAAATAGTGCTTCCAGGTAATAAGCTTTCCACAAAACGTCTTGTAGTAATACTCGTAAGTACAAAGCATCAAAAACTATGGATAAAGAATGCCTATGAGGCATCGAGAACCTCGCCTAGCCCAGAGTGGATGCCTATACAGAGTAACCCTCCTGTAGTGTCATTAAGGAGTGAATTACAGATACTACCCCACAGCATGGAGCAGTAATGATGAGAAGGAATGCACAAAGAACACACCATTGGTATCACACAGTGGCAGAGCACAAGCCACAAGAACAATGAGAAGGGAAATAACTTTAGACAAAAAAAAAGAATGGTTCTCTCCAGGACAAAAGTTGGAAGTCTGGTGGATTATTTCAAAGTTTCTTACGCAATTTAAACACAGGGAAGGAAGTCTCAGAGACAGGAAACTTTATTATTATCAGTGTTTCAGGAGGGGCATAAAACAAGTATGATTATATTTGAAAAAAATAATGAATTACTATAATGATATATGACCTCCATGTGTTAAAGTGCAACCTTCCATGTTAAGTTTCAAGAAAATCTGGAATTTGTCACGTTCACAGTGATTGCCGTGGGTTGGGGAGGACAGAGAGAAGGGATGAGTCGTTGGAGGACAGGGAATTTTTAGGACATTGAAACTATTCAGCATGATGTGGTAATGATGGATACACAACATTATGCATCTGGCAAGACCCAGAGAATCACAAAGAAAGTGAACCCTGTAAAATATGGACTTTAGTTTATAACAATATGTCGATGTAAGTTCATCAGTGCCAACAAAGGTACCGTACCAAGGCAAAATGTTAATAATAGGGAAAACTGAAGGAGTTCGGAACAGGGGATATATGAGAACTCTGAACACTGCTCAATTTTTCTTTAAACTTAAAGTCTAATAGCTAAAAACAATAAACAAAAGCAGGAAGATATCTCAAGCTAACAGTAGTAAAAAGAATATTGGACTATCTATATTAATTTCGACCAAGCCAATTTCAGAATAAAGAAAATTACCAAGAAAAAATGGGGGCATTGCATATTAATAATGGTGTCAATTTTCCAAAAGGACATAAAAATTCTAAAAGTATAAAATCTGACTTCGGAGTGTCAACATATGTGAAGAAAAATTGATAGATTTGGCAGGCACAAAAAAAGGACATAGTTGACCTGGACAACAGTATCAATCATTCTAATATAACTGACATATATAGAATATTCCATCCAACAACAACAAAATACACAGCCCAAATGGATCATTCACTAGTAACACCACATTCTGTGCCACAAAACACACTTATCAAATTTGTAATAGAAATAACTCAAAATATCTTCTCATAGAACAGTGGAACTCAACTAGAAGTAAATAACAAAAAATAGTTGGAAAATTGTCCAAATATTTGGAAAGTAAACAACACTCTTCTTTTCTTTATTAGCATACAATGTATTATTTGTTTCAGGGGTACAGGTCTGTGATTCATCAGTCTTACACAATTGATAACATTCACCATCGCACATAGCCTCCCCAGTGTCCATCACCAAGCTAAACAACACTCTTCTACATAACACTTGGGTCAAAGAAAAATATCAAGAGGAGCTTTAAAATTATGTAAAATTTTTTTTTTTTAAAGATTTTATTTATTCATTTGACACAGAGAGAGAGATTACAAGTAGGCAGAGAGGCAGGCAGAGAGACAGGAGAGAGGAGGAAGCAGGCTCCCCGCTGAGCAGAGAGCCCGATGTGGGCCTCGATCCCAGGACCCTGGGATCATGACCTGAGCCGAAGGCAGCGGCTTTAACCCACTGAGCCACCCAGGCGCCCAAATTATGTAAAATTTAAAAATAAAATAACCAAAATGTATAGATACAGGGAAACAGTGTCGGGAGGAAAATTTGTAACTAAGTGCATATATCAGAGAAAAAGAAAGATGTGTAATCAATAATCTAAGCCCCACCTCAGGAAACTAAAAAACGAAATGGAATTTAAGATTAGTTTAAGAAGAAAACATAAAAAAGAAACAATGAAAATCTGAGCATAAGTTATTGAAATTGTAAAAAGAAAAACAACAGAGAAAATCACTGAAACTAAAAAATTGAGTTCTGGAAGGACCAACAAAACTGATAAGCCTCTAGCCAGGCTAACAGAGAAAAAAGAAAAGGAAAAAGAGAAAAGAAATGAAAAGAAAAGGAAAAAGAAAAAACAAGACAAATTACAATATTGAAAATGAAAGAGACATCATTATTACCTATCCCATGGAATATTAAAAGGGTCATAAAGAAAACCAAGAGCAACTTTTATGATAATTTAGATGAAACGGAACCTTGCTTGACTGACACAGATGGTTAAAACTCTCACAAGGAGAAATAGATAATCTGATTAGGCCCATATCTATTAAAGAAATCAAACCAATAACTAATAACATTCCAAAAAGGAAACTTCCAACCCAAATAATTTTACTGATAAATTTCACCAAGCATTTAAAGAAGTAATGATACTACTTACCACCATCTCTTCCAGAAAATAACAATGGAGGGAACTTATTTTGTAATGTTAGCATTACCATGATACCAAAATCAGATAAAAGAATCACAAGGAAATTATTTACATTTAATGTTGAGTTGCTGTATGTATTTCCACTGAAATACAAAATAAAAGAAAGATATCCTCTCTCATTAGTCCCACTCTACTTTGTAGTTCTATTTTTACTAGTGTATTAAAATTGTGTGCAGATTTGAAAGGATAAAATAACGCTGTCTTTATTCACATGCAAGTCTGCCTACATAGAAGACTAAAAACAATTCTAAAAGATCCTGGAAATGATAAAGGACTATAACATGAGCACAGGATGTATGGTTTAGCATATGTATTTTGTATAAAATACTACGCTTTGGTATCTCACTTTTCTTTCTCTCATAGAGAGAGAGATGTCTGAATATATATACAAAAAAGGGATTTGAAATAAAAATATCACTTATATTGTACCATAAAAATTAAATACTTAGGTATAAATCTAATAAAATATGTGTAGGATTCATATGTAGAAAAGTATAAAATGGTAGTAAAATAAATAAATAAATAAATACATCAAGAGTAATTTTGTGATTGTGGATGGAAAGAATCAAACCACTAAGATGCCTACTCCTTCTAAATGGATCTTTATATTCCATGCAACCCCAATCAAAATTCCAGCAAGCTACTTTCTAGATATGGACAAGCTAATATAAAGTTACTGTGGAAAGGAGAAAGACCTAGAAAAACTAAAACAATAATAGAAGATTAAGAGCAAAGTTGTAGTATTCACAGTTCATGGCTTTAAGACTTACTATAAAGCTACAGCAATCAAAAAAGCATGCTATTGTCACAAGAATGGACATGGAGATCAGTGAAAAGCACATAAACTGCCCAGGAGTAGATATGCACAAATTGAGCCAACTGATATTTCACAAACAAGCAAAGGTAATCCAAGCCACAGGGAATTTGTTTGGAGTGTTGAAATTATCCTGCAAAATGCTCATACTCTAGGTACATGATACAGTGCATCTGTAAGATCCCAGAGATGTATAGCTCAAATGGGAAGTAGTAATATAAACAAATGTCTAAAAAATCTTTTCATTTAAGAGGTCGGGGGAATCCAGGATGGATGTAGAACGTGACTTGGGTCTCGGTATAAGAGTAAGGTTTGTATTATCATTTCAATTTTTCTGTCAACTTGAAGTTGTCCTAAAAATGGATTTCTTTTAAAAAGCTCTGCAAGCCACAAACAGAATACACTTAAAGTGAATCAAATCGTAGTCAAACACTATAGATGAAGGAATGTTCTGAAATACAAGAGAATAAAGAGTTTCATTATATGCTGGCACAATGGTAAGAATGACAGCTAGCTTCATTAAAAACAACTAAAACCAGAGAAAATAAAATTATATATTTAATGAATTTATGAGAAAAATGTGTAAACCCAGAATTTATATCTAATAATACATTTGTTTCAAAATTAAGGTTAAATAACAATATTTTCACATAAAGAACAGAGGCAATTTATTACTAACTGACTTGGACTACAAGAAATACTATGTGTAGCTCTTTAGATAAAACTAAGCAAAGTAACCACAACAAAAATTAGCATTAACTTAGTCACGCATGTGTGTACCTGCAGGAAAAAATGAAGATCACTAGAAAAGGAAATTGTGAAAGTGGATATAAAGCAATATCTTAAAAATATATTAAATAGATATAACTCTTGAAAGCAAAAAATATTAATATCATATCATGGATATATGTAATACATATAGAAAGAGAATACGTTATAGCAAGAGAATTAGCAGAGATACAGAAAAATATGCAACCAACTAGGTTATATTAAACACAACTTTCTCATATTAAAAAAAGAAGAAAAAAATCAGCCATAATATAGAAGTTTTAACCTACATTATTACCTAATTTACCTAAGAGGAATATGTGGGCTCTTACATCTAACGGCTACCAGGTACACAGTCTTTAAGGCTATAAAACAAGTCTCAAGAAATCACAAAGGATTATATGTTCTATGAATATAACACAAATAAAACAACTTAAAAAAAAAGAATAATGAGAAAAACTTCATGTGTTTGAGTATTAGCAGTATGTGTATAAATAACACTTGCTAAAAGAAAATGCAATAAGAATTAAAAAATATATTGGTGGGGCACCTGAATGGCTCAGTGTCTTAAAGCTTCTGCCTTCAGCTCAGGTCATGATCTCAGAGTCCTGGGATGGAGCCCTGTATCAGGCCCCCTGCTCAGCAAGGAGCCTGCTTCCTCCTTTTTCTGCCTGCCTCTCTGCCTACTTGTAATCTCTCTCTCTGACAAATAAATAAATAACATCTTTAAAAATATATATATTGGAACAGGATGGAAATAGAAATTTATCATATCCAAATTTATATAATTCAGGCAAGTCTCTGGATAAATATATAATTTACAATAAAAGTTTTACAAATAAATAAGTTAAGCCTTTATCTCATGATTCGCAAAAGAGGGAAAAGAAATTAAACCCAGAGGAAGGATGGACATTTTAGTGATGAGAGATCAAAGATATAAAATAGAGAAAAGAAAAACCAAAGCCATGAGCATTAATCTTCTAAAGGTTTAATAAAATTGATCAACTCTGTAATAGCTGAGTATTTCTGCTCAAGATGTATACAGGCTAATTCCCAGAATCTGTGAACATGTTGTTAACTTATGTGGCAAAAAAAGACAGTGCAGATATGATTAAGTTTAGGGTTTCCATCTTGAGATAGAGTATCTGGATTTCCCCAGTAAGCCCAGGATAATCACAGAGGTCCGTGTTGAGAGAGCAGAAGAGGCAGGCAGAAAAGTCAGTCAGAGATGTGACAAGGTAAGCAAAGTCAGAAAGATTTCATCTCAGGCTTTGATCTTGAAAGGGGACCGTTAGCCAAGGATTGCAGAGCCTCGGAAAGCTGAAAAAGGCAAGAAAATGGATTTGTTCCTAGAATGTACAGAACAAATGTGGCCCTGAGAACATTTTAACTTTAGCCAGCAGCACCCATTTTAGAACTTTTGGCGTCTGTAACTGTAAAATAATAAATCGGTGATGTTTTAAGCCACTAAGACTGCATTAATTGGTTACAGCAGCAATGGGAAATTAAGAGAAACTCTCAGGAAGACTAACAAAATGTTTAAAGAAAATACCAACTAACAATAAATGAATGAAAAAAAGTACCAATATGTACACTTTCAACTTAAAAAGAGGATAAAAGAATAGTGTATTTCTTGAGTTTCTAAATTGTATTTAGTAGAAATACAACTTTATTTATTAGCATAAGAACGTGAGGTCAACAGAGAAAAACAGTAATAATTCACTTACTTTTAACTAACGTTCAGGTCTTTTATTTATTTATTTAATTTTTAAACAGAGAGGTGTTTAGATCCTAATGTCAATAATGCAAATTCTTTAGTTAGGAGAATAAATAGCACCATTAAACTTAAATTCATTGCTTTATACATTTCCTAGCAATTACTATTAATAAATTTATTACAAATTGCATAGGATATTTCTTCCAGTTTGAGAGCTATCTTAGTTTTATCTGTATATTGAAGTATGAATTTTATCTGTATCTTACAAATTTTATCTTTATTTCGAAGTATGAATTATAGAAAACCAGTTTTAATGGAAGCTCAATTAATCTAAGTAATAATGCCTAAATATCTTAGTGCAAAGGGTCTTGAAACAAAACAAATGACTTTCCTTCTTGATGCTAGCTTTGTCTAATGATCTGATGAGCAAATTTTATTGAAAATCTTGAAATTTTTTTTGTTGAAAAACCTTGAAAAATTTATTTGGAACAAAGAAAATCTGAAATAATTTCTAAAACACTGAGAATTACCAACTATTGTCAAAACAACAGCAGAATTACTTAGACTCAAATGTAATTATGCATGTAATTGTTTGCTTTTTGGTTTTCAAGAACTATTCTGTTATTAAATTTTATATAACTTTATTCATCTCAATCCATATAAAAACTTTACATATCAGTGATATTTATATTCAATTTGTAAGATTACTGAAGCAATAATCACTTCAATATTTTATATTGCTCAGGTTTTTTTCACTGATTTTGTGTTAGTCATTTAGAGTTTACAGTTGTTGTATCCAGCTTAATGTCCTTACCATAGATTTGCTGCATAGATGGTCAATTTTCCCAAATATTATATGAAATCTTGACGACTCTGATCATAACATTGGCATTCAAATCAATCAAAAATTATTTACAGTTTGAAGAAAATTACTTAAGATTGAATATTTATGAGAATGAGTGAGGTGCCTTAATTCACTTCAGACACAAATATCTATTGTTAACTTGCATATTGCAACTGAAATAACATATATAGGTTTGCGTTTGAATATTACATTTCTTCCATCTGGTTCCCTACTACTTTATAAAGCTCATTTCTTTCTGAGTGAGACACATAAAATTTGAAATGATATCTTATTGTCACACTTATTATTTGCTTAAATTTTACATTATTATTTGTCATTATTAAGTAAAATGCAAAACCCCTAAAGAAGAGATATGAGCCTAACTGAAAATATTCATAAAGCGTAAGGTTGAAGAAGTATCCAGGTCATGGGTAACCTGCTGCAGAACCTGAGCAGGCATTTAAAGTCCTCCACATTTAAAAATTTCAAAGCCAGAAGATATTTCTTAAACTAAATAAAATGATTTGTGTTAAGCTTTTAAGTGTTATCTAATTATTAATTATTGTTTCCTGTTTTGTTTCATAAAAACACATGATAATATTATAATGGAAATTAAATTTACTTAGAACATACGAAGTAGTGAAATTAATACTGATGACAACAACAATAATAACAGAAGAAATTCAATACTAATAATTTATATTTCTAAAGTATTTTATGTCCCAAGATCTCAGTTATGTGGTATTATGTGAATTAAATTATTAAATCATCCTACTAGAATTGTGGGTAAGTACTACACTAGATAAAGTTCTTCTGCCTGAAAAAAAAGTGTTCCAATTCAATAAGGAAAATGTACTACCTCATATAGCAAAGACTCTAGAGGTCAGGCACCTCCAGGGTTGTTTAATTCGGTGGAGGAATGATGTCATCAAAAACTCAGATTTTATTCTCATGTTCTGACCTGCACTTCTCAGCAACCTTGTTCTCAGACTTCCTCCTCTCATGAGAGTGAAATGGTTATGACTATGTGTAAATGTGAAGGCATATAGTAGAAAATCTAGGTAACTATTCTTATGTGAATTTCCTTCCCTCATGAGGGAAGTTTCCCCAGAATCCTTCCTTCAGAGTTCTCAAAATATGAATAAGTAAATATAACAATATAATGATGAAAAAATACATTTTTATCTCTATGCAGGATCAAGCTCTCATATCTTTCCTATATCTACTATGGGCAGGTAGAACGAGATTTTAGTAATTGGCATAGTCTAAGCAGGTTTTAACAGTGAGTCAAATGAGAGAGAATGAAAATCATGACAAAACTGATGACCTAATAGGGAGATTTAAAGTTGGGTAGACAACCTCTATGTCTACTACAGCTGTTATCCTTACTTTGTATAAAATCAAAGTAAAGGTTAAAGGAATGATTATATCAAGGTTATAGAGACAGGAGTTTGCAGAGGATAAATCCAATGAGGGAATTGTAGGGTGTAGGGTTGGAGGGATTTAGTAGCCAGTTATAGGAAAACAATGGCTAATAATTGCTTAGGGAGAAGAAAGGAAGAAAGGAAGGGAGGGAGGGAGGGAGGGAGGAAGCAAGGGAAGAAAGAAAGGTAAAAGAAAGAGGAAAGAAATTTCCCTGGATTTTAGATTACATCTGTGTCAAAATGCCTATCAGGTTATCTTTTGGACCAGGCATTAATAGAGTCCTAGGTAATTCTTTGAATGTGCTCCCTGCCACCACCTCCTTTTTATTTTCGATTTAAGGTGAGAGATTCTAGAGAATATTAGAATGTTGATGTAATGATCTACTACAAAGAAAGAGAATAATGAAACAGAAAAAAGAAGCAACCAAAGGAGTCATTTCCTTCATAGGTCGTTAAAGGAGAGTAACAGGAACACTTCCAGATTTATTCTTTTTTATTTCAGCAGATGGAAATCTCTTATAACACTTGGGATGAATGAGAAAATATGTACATAACCAGGAAAGTTGAGAAATTATTCAGAGGATGATGAAGCCTTCCCTTTTCCCAATATCTTAGTTCACATCCTCAATTCTGATTTTTTATTATTTTATTCACCCCTTTATCCTTCGCATGTTTCTTGTCATATGCTAACTATTAATTTTCAAATTCTCTATAGTAATTAAAATACTGTTCTGTTAAAAAATGTTACTGGAAATCATTATACACTTGCACAAACTGGAGAACATAAGTATATCATAATGAAAATGTGGACTAAAACAAAAATATTTAGTGTTTGGCATTCAAATTTCAGTCTGCTAAACTGTGTAAAAAGATTACACTTTCCTATCTAAAAATATAAAGATTTATATTAAGAGGTCAGAGTGCTATTGTAGTTTAATCATGTACTCATCTAAATGGAAATGAGCAGGACTAATTCTTTAGCATTTAGATGCTGAGCTGAACCAAACCTATCATAAAATAACCGGTGAATCTAACATAGCTAAAATAGGTAACTATCCTGTAAAATTCATCTCTATCACAATAAACAGACTGATTAAATACAAGGATGACAGATTTGTTATTGTCCTTCGATATACATTCAAATATTTAAAAACAAAAAACAAAAAACACCTGCCCAAAATTTTAAAAAGAATTTTTTTGTATTTATAGCTATGATTCTTTATCACATGCAAATTGTTACCAATATTTTTGTATTATCATTGATGATATTTTATTTTATTTTATTTCCATAATATGAACTAGAGACATCAGGCCAGTTTATCCATTCTCCCAAAGACGAGACTAATGTACAAATAGATCCGTTCTAACCAATTGTTCAGAAAAATATAAACATATTAGTGTATAATTATTTTTCAAAAATAACACTTTCTAAGTCCAGGCATAGAGAAAATATTTACAGGACATTTTCATTTATAAAGAAAAACCCAAATGACAATTGTAAACAGACCACTGAACAAATCAGTTTAAAAAACTTCACAAGGTATTTGGAAGCTACTATAAAAAAAAATAAGATCTCTCCCAAATACATTATTGATATATATATATATATGTCTATTTATTAAAAAGAAATCTTTGAAGTTATAGTGTATATCCCCTTCCCAGTTAAATCTTGCCCTCTTAAAACAAACACTCAGAAATGTTCGTGGCTTCTAAAACGTGCTTTCTCTAACTTCATATAATGTTAACATCTTGTCTTCCTGGACTCCATTAAATATCATTTCTAAGATAGAGAATCAACTTTATCATTCTACTTAATTTAAGAAATACATTTTGTCATATTTTTATAAAATATTGAATATGAAATTACAGCAAAAAATATAAGTGCCTTTAACATTACTTACTTGAGTATATATTTTCCATTGTTAAAATTAAGGAATAATCATTTTGGGAAAAATTAAACATAGATCCTTGGCTGGGGTGCCTGGGTGGCTCAGTTGGTTAAGCAGCTGCCTTCGGCTCAGGTCATGATTATAGGGTCGTGGGATCCAGCCCTGCATCGGGCTCCCTGCTCAGCAGAGCACCTGCTTCTCTCTCTCCCTCTGCCTGCCGCTCTGCTTACTTGTGCTCTCTGTCTCTCTGTCAAATAAATACAATCTTAAAAAAAAAAAAAAAAAAAGCACATAGATCCTGAAGAATGTTGATTTATATTAAAGAAAACATTTTCATGTATTTCTTTAAGTCACCTCTTCTTATAAAGAATTTCTATCATGGCAAATTTTAGTTCATTCTAAAATTTAAGGAGGAAGCCATTGATTTCAGCAGTTTCGGTAATTTTATATAAGCTTTGTAAGAGTTCTTTTTAAAATTTTTATTTTAGTATTTGAGAGAGCGAGTGTGTGAGCATGATCAGGGAGAGGGGCAGAGTGACAAGCAGACTCCCCACTGAGCAGGGACTCAGGACATAGGGCTAGTTCCCAGGACCCTGGGATTATGACCTAAGGCTAAGGCAGATGCTTAACCAACTGAACCACCCAGGTGCTCCATACAATTTGGTATTATTTTGAAAACCATCTTAAGCAAATCGATGACGTTATTATAATTAATAAAATAGCAGAGACTGTGATAAAAATTCAACTTCCATGGCATAAAGTCTGCAAAGCAAAGTTACAAATGACCTTAATTATTACCTACATACGTAGATATGTATGTGTGTGTTTGTGAGTGGATAGCTAATTTGAAAACAAACTTTTGTGGAGATTTTTCTGTTTACTTAAATTTCTTAAATGTGATTTAATTTTGAATCAGTTATTGTGTAACGATTTTGAATTTTTTCACAAGTTTAGATTAAACATTTATTTGTGTGTATTTTTAAAAATATTTAATCAGATCCCCACTCAGCGTTAGCAGCAAGAAAATAACATTCGCTTTTTTGAAGCCATTTTCCTCTAGCATTTTAACCACGTAACCCTTACTTTGGACTCAAGTACTCTAAAAATAAGATCAAATATAATCACTCCTAGGCTATAGAATGATGTGTGTTCAGCGTGTTCCTCTTCCTCCATGTGGGCCTTATTCCACCCATGGTTCTGCCATCTTCCAGGGCCAATGACTCTTAAGGGACCCAGATCGCAGTACCTTGTAATTCACCTTCTACAATAACTTTGGAAATAATTTTATTTCTATCTCCTCTTCGCAGTCAACAAGCTTGAAGAAAAAAGCAGGCAGGATACCTTGCATTGTACTGTAATAATTGCAGTATCTAGGACAGTGCCTGGCATGATGCACATATACAATACATTTTTGTTGATTGGATGAAAGTATCAAAATTTCCCTAGTGGTGAATTATGCCAATTAGTGAAAAGTTTAGGGTTTTGTCATTCCATACTGCCTCTATTTCAAAGTGCATGAAGTAGAAATTAGCCCTTTTCTGAACATTGCTACATATTTAGATAACAAGAAAAATAAATAATAATAGATTAAATTTTTTTCATAAGAAACAGTTCTCAATATGTGAAACCCTATGATGAAAAGCACAGCTTGCTTTGGTGACATTACCTGTACCTCCCACTGATCATCTTGAAAAATAGACTGTGAATTGTATCTTATCACATTAATTGAGTATTAATTTTAGCTCTGAGTAAATGGTCAAACATAGTTGACATTTAACATAGATCACAGAAGTAAAGATTGGTATCTTTTAAATAAGTTTTAGACTTATCAGACAAAGCATTTTTCTTGCATATTGCTGTCAGGAAAGCTATGATTTAAGCTCTTTTTTACTTCTTTCTTTTTTTTCAGTAAAAACTGAACTCCATAAGAGAACGAGGAGGTAAATTAAGAATAAGCAAGTGAGAAATATGGAATCAATTGTTCATGTCACACGAACCCTCTGTATCATGACTAATGACCCTGGCTGACAGCAATCATGATTTCTCAGTTTTCTCTGATTTTTATTGATTACTATAAGAATGCAGTTAGTTTGTGTTTACATGTAGGTCTCCTGGTTATTACCTCTTAATCTCCTTTCCAGACAAAACATAGGGATATTAAGGAAAAAGAGAAGGAGGAGGAGAAAGAGGAGAAGAAGAGGGAGAAAATGAAGAAAGAAAATATATGTTGTGGTTGTTAATTTTATGTGTCAAGTTGGCTAGGCCATGGTAACCAGATATTTAGTCAGATAATATTCTAGATGTTTCTGTGAAGGTATTTTTTAGATGAGGTCAACATTTAAATCAGTAGACTGGAGAAGGCAGATTATCCTCCATAATACGGGTGGGCCACGCCCAATCAGTTAAAGGCCTTAATTGAACACAACTGATCTCCTGGAACGAAAAGGGAGTTCTGGGGCACCTGGGTGGCTCAGTGGGTTAAGCCTCTGCCTTTGGCTCAGGTCATGATCTCAGGGTCCTGGGATCAAGGCCCGCATCGGGCTCCCTGCTCAGCGGGGAGCCTGCTTCCTCCTCTCTCTCTGCCTGCCTCTCTGCCTACTTGTGATCTCACTCTGTCAAATAAAATAAAAATAAAATCTTTAAAAAAAAAAGGGAGTTTTGTCAGTATCAGGCCTGGGAATCAAACCACAGCTCTCTCCTCAATCTGCTGTCACCTAAGTAAATGTCCATAGTTCCTTTTGGAAAGAACTGGAGAAATTACAATATGTATTGACTGAGTTGTTGGAAAAACGCTTCCTCCTACTTATCTGGCTATCTCACCAGTAAATAGGCTACAGATCTGAAAATTGGCACAGTTGCAGTTTCTTTATTGGAGCGACCATCCTACTCTTCCATTCTTGCCATTCTCTTAAAGATTTTATTTATTTATTTGAGAGAGAGAAAAATCATAAGAGAATGAGCTAGCATGGAGGGGTGGTGCAGAGGGAAAGGGAGAAGCAGACTCCCTGCTGAGCAGGGAGCTCAGTGCAGGGCTCAATCCCAAAACCCTGGGATTATGACCTGAACCAAAGGCAGACACTTAACCACTGAGCCACACAGGTGTCCCCATTTTTGCCATTTTCTTGTTGTGGTTATTAAATACTACCTTAGTTGATTGCCTGTCACTTTTGCCTATAGGAATACTACACTCAATTAACTATCTCTACCACTACCTTTAGGCCATGCACCATAGCTGTTGTTCTGACACTGGTACTCATTCCTATTATTTTGAGTTCCCTCCATCACATTCATAGATATTAGCTATGTCAGCTTTGCTACTGTCTTTCCTGTCATCAACCAGCTTTACAGAGGAGAGCCACCACTTAACGTTTTGTGTTGCCAGTGTCTCTCATCAATTCATTTCTGATGGCCTTGGTGAATGGTGTGTACTGTGGCTCCTCCCATGGAAGAATTCTTTCTTTCGGAAGCTTCTTTATCCTGCCATGGCAACTCAGCTATGCCTGAGTTGCTTAATATGGGACATTAATTTCTTCATTCTTTTGGAGTAGTGAGATTGCCTTGTTTCCTGGGATACTTGCCACTATGCCCTCAAAAGAGTTTTTTTAATCTACTCTTATATTCTGGACTATTATCAGGTACCTCCAAAATGCACTTCCTGGGCTACTCCCTGGACTCTTGTCAGTACTTGTCAGCTAATTTTTATGACTTCTTTAGTTGATATTCACGTCTTTATTAGGCTCAACACATTCCAGTTGAACTATGTTTCCATTTAATGCTAGTTATAAGCCTGTGACCTAAGGGAGAAGAAATGGAGTTCTTGAGGGAAGGTGCTCACCTGTTGCCCTTACGGGAGAGGTCACTAAGGTGTCTTCTAGTATGGATAGAGTACTAGTTTTCACTGGGGAAGGATGGTGAATTACCTCTATGAAGTCTGAAGATTCAGGGAATTCAGCAGAGACAACTTCAGATGCATCAATTTAGATAATCTCTCTAGATGCCCTCATCCCAGATGTCAGGGTCCCAGAACTTATTAACAATGATCCTAGTTTCTTATCATCTCTCTGTAGGGGCATCAATACAGCTCATCAACAATCAGTTAATACCTCATTCCTTGAAGGCATTGATTCTCCTCAAATCTCTCAAAAGTCTGGATCATTGCAACTGCAATGGCAGTCCCCTTTCCTGGACCATTGTTTCTGGTCACCATAGTGAGATCATGAGCAATTGGGACTGCATCTTGTGCTAGAGACAATCCATATCCACCTACCACTGAAGATGGCATCTTCTTTACCATGCCATCTTCATGGCATGGTATGACATACTTACTGAATATATCATATATACTTAGTATATACTGAGTATATACTGATATATTGAGTATATCATATATATACTTACTGGGTAAGTATATCGGTTTCCAAATCCCATCTACTACCTTTTTTTTCTTGAACCGTTGCTGCTAACTGAATAAGTTCAGTTTCCTCAGAGGGAGTTGAATGTGAGGGTTTTTTTGAGGAGATACCTGTGAAAAGTAGAGACAAAGCAGAAATATGTGAGGAGAGGCCTCAGACTTGTATGCAGGGATGAAACCTGCAAAATGAGAGGAAAATAACAGACAGTTGAACAGGAAATGTCTCAGGCTGCCATTTGGATGTGAGGAAGCTTTGGCCAAGCCTATGGGAATCTCAAGCCATGCTTTTAGAATCAGGAGCACCTTGGCTGTATTGTATCTACCATCCTCAGTCATTGGTTGGCAACAGTCTGCAAAGGAGGCCCTTGACATGGATATGGTGATCTACCAGAAGCATAGACCCACAGCAAAGAGATCTGAGTAAAGCATTTTCTAAGCCACCTCACTGTTGAAACACTGACAAATGCCCTTCAAAGGTATTATGTAAAACATAAAATATAAAGCTTTGTCTTTTAAAAATATTATCTCAATTTGTTTCCATGAAATTGTGAGCACATTCTAGAATTAATAAATACAGTGATATAAGGGGAAATAGTGAAATCTTCAGCAATGCCACCAAATCTTAATTTGGAAGTTTGAAATTTTGAATTTTGAAGTATAAATTAATACTTTAATTCTGGATATTCTGCTGCACTTAATATAATTATTGAGGAATGAATGTTTGCTATGAAGAAAAATTTATAGATCATAACATTTAAAAAAATAAGAACACTTTAATTAGGAATTAATTTATAATCATGTGATCTACGACCTGAATTTAGTTATTGGTCATACAAGTGAATTTCTATAGAGATACAATATGTAGCTCTATTGGCATGTTATACTAACAAAGAGGTACTAATAAAACCATCTGGTTGTTGTTTTCTGAATTTACTCTAGTTAAATTTGCAGAATATCGAAATAATTTATTATTAGATATCCTACTGTCATGTTTATATTGTGCACAATAAAAGCTGATAACTCTACTGATTTCCCATGACAGAATCTTGAAAAAAGAAGGACAGGGCGCCTGGGTGGCTCAGTGGGTTAAAGCCTCTGCTTTCGGCTCAGGTCATGATCTCAGAGTCCTGGGATCGAGGCCCGCATCAGGCTCCCTGCTCAGCGGGGAGCCTGCTTCCCCCTCTCTCTCTGCCTGCCTCTCTGCCTCCTTGTGATCTCTCTCCCTCTGTGAAATAAAAAAAAAAAAAAAAAAATCTTAAAAAAAGAAGGACATAAAATATGAGGTACAAATTTCAATATTTGAGGATGACAGTTGTCAGCTGTCTTCATGGGAAAGCTGTGGAATCCTAACAGTCCTAACCTGAGGAGATAAAACAAAAGATAAATGAAATTTTTTCATTCCATTTTTCTGTGCCAGTCATCTTACATTAGTTAAAATTATTCACTTCTGTAAGATCTACATTCTGTAAGTGTTCAAACCACACACTTCTCAACATAATCCAGGTAAGAGAATTTAGACAATTCTATCAGGCCCTAATGAAAACCTCTTTTTTGGGTTAGGGGCTGAGGGGAGTGGAGTGGAGCTTGGATGACATATATATCTTTTGAATTAAATAAATAGAGTTAAAAATAAAAATAAGTAAATAAGTAAATAAATACTAAATAGACTTTATAAAAGAAAAAGTATTAGTGTTCAACTCTAGGATTACACCTATTTTTGTTTGTTTTCCCAGTCTCTATTAACATATAACTGACAAAGGGTACAAACTTTCAGATATAAGATAAATAATTTCTGGGGATCTAATATACCACATGATAACTATGGGTAATAATACTATATTGCATACTTGAAATTTGCTAAGATATTTAATATTCTTACCACACATACACAAAAGTAACTATAGCTGTCCTTTGAAAAATGCAAACTTAAAACTATTCTTTGCTTTTATTTTTTCTCTCTCAATACAGACAGTTTTAATTTTTCCCAGTGATTTTGCATCACCTTTTGTGAAGCAGGATTATAGCCATTATCTATTGCCACAGGGTGGTTTGTTCTTTGGGGGAGAGCTTAGACAGTAACTTACTTTGACCAATGAGCTTTGCGCAGGAATGACACGTGACCATTCTGAACCAATGGTTTAAGCTAGTGCATATTTTTGCTAGCCTTCTTGCTCATTTCCTTTGCAAAAGAATGATATGCCTCAAATAGGGCTGCACTTTAACTTACCTCCTAGAAGATAAAGAGAGATACAAGAATGCAGCAATAGCTAACTTGCAACCTTGGCATGCAATGAGAATGCTATGTAAATGTTTCTTCTAAGACCTGGGAGCTTTGGGCGCCTGGGTGGCTCAGTAGGTTAAAGCCTCTGCTTTCAGCTCAGATCATGATCTCAGGGTCCTGGGATCAAGCCCCTTGTCGGGCTCCCTGCTCAGCGGGGAGCCTGCTTCCTCCTCTCTCTCTGCCTACTTGTGATCTCTCTCTCTGTGTCAAATAAATAAATAAAAATCTTAAAAAAAAAAAAAAGACCTGGGATCTTTAGAGAATGCTTGTACTGTAGCAAAATTCACTAATATATACTTTACACCTTTTAAACTTTTTCTTCTGAGAATTGTGCCTACTTTTTCTGATTTTTTTCTGAATTATGAGGTTAAGAGATATTATTTGACTCACCTACTTTGCATATTCTCCCACTAAATAGTTCATATTTTGCTTAGAAACTAAATTTAAAAATTAAAAATGAAAAAGAATTGCAAAATTATATTTTTTGTCTAATTCAATGCTATATACCATAAGATAATTCCAATTTTGCAAAGAAAGTGGTCTTTTCTTTTGACAAATTTATAACCTAATCTGAGATTCCACGCCTACGCATTAAGAATAGTTAACATGCATGTTAGAAGAACAAAATGTGCACAGAAATACAAGCTAGCACATTTCTTTGAAAGAATGTACGTTAAAAATTAAATGGTTGTTTACAATCAGATTATATGGGTTCTAGCAAAGTTCAAAATATTTTATTAGAGCATGTTTGAATTTAATAACTTTTCANCCTTTTGTTTCATAAGTAAGTGAAACCATATGATAATTCACTTTCTTTTTTTTTTTTTTTTAAGATTTTTTTTATTTATTTGACACAGAGAGAGAGATCACAAGTAGGCAGAGAGGCAGGCAGAGAGACAGGGAGAGGAGGAAGCAGGCTCCCTGCTGAGCAGAGAGCCCTACGTGGGCCTTGATCCCAGGACGCTGAGATCATGACCTGAGCCGAAAGCAGAGGCTTTAACCCACTGAGCCACCCAGGCGCCCAAGAAACATGTTTTAAAACATAAGTATTTATATAGTTATAAATCATATATATGTATATATATCACACAATTATCTCCTAGTATTATTTCATATTATCTAACATTTTATTTGCTAATAGGCAGTTGCCCACATAAGGAAGGTAATTAAGTGGATCTTTGCTCTAGCAACTGGTTGGGAAAGCAATGAACCTCAGGCCTTAATCACATCATAAAACAAACAAAACTCAAAACGAATCATAGTTCTGAATGTAAGAGCTAACACTATAAAAACCCTAGGGGGGAAAATATGAGAAAATCTTTGTGAGACTGGTTTGGGCAAGGTTTCTCATGCTATTACCTGTAATTATCATTCACTGCATAATCTTCCAGCCCTACAGTTACCACATATGTCAACATATCACTTGCTGGATATATCTGATCTCAATTAATAATAGGTGAGAATGATAATAATCATGATACCGCTGTATGTCAGGGGTTAACTGATATCAAGTTATTTCCATCAGGATACTGAGTAATCTACTTCCAAAATGTTATTCTGGGAGTCTGGTTTTAGGAATACTCCTGGAACCAACTATCTTGGCCTGTGTTCTTCTAAAAAGTAGATATCCAGGCAAAAATTTATATATTGTACTACCATTCTATTAGGAACTAATATTCCAGGGAATACAGTGAAGGAAAAAAAAAAAAAGACAATATCACAAAGGGAGGTGGAGAGGGAATACCTGGTGCATTACTGAGATTTCCAGGATTTTGAAACAGTTTTGTAAAAGCATCTTACAATAGGTTTTATGAACAACTGCATCCCAGGACTGTCTTTCAGGGGAAGAAAATGAGAAGAATTAATTTGCTTGTCTCAAATTCCCATTTGTCAAGTGTTCATCCTATGGGAAATTATCTCTTCTGTAATTTTGGTTGTGCATATTTGAAGGGATCCCAAGATATCTCAGATCACAAGTCTACAGAGAAGCTCCAAGACATATGTATATAAACATAAATACACACACATTTATAGATACATATATATGCATATTTTTATATATTTTGTATTTGGCTCCTCTGCATACAAGTTAATTGGTTACTTTGGAGTCCACTTGAATTTCTGAGCCCACAATTCTGAACTCCAAAAACTGATTGTGGCTATTAATACAGTAGGTAAAGAGTAACCTTTAAAAAAGTCCAAGAATATTCAACCACAACTGTATTTAAGGGTTGGGGATATTATAAATATTATGAATTTCAACCTCTTTCTATTTTTCCGTATTTTTTAATTTTCATTAATAAGGATGCATTACTTTAATAATTTGCACAGTACTGCATACGAAAAAATATTGCAATAAATACATTTATTCACTTTTACTAAATTCAGAGGTAAAAACAAGAAAAAATGCAGTGGATTTATATTTTATTATTAATAATAACGTCACATGTTATAAATAAAAATATAAATTTCATTGATAGGTTTAACTTCTATATAATTAAAGCAATAAATGACAAAAATGTTAAAATCCTTAATGATGATATTTTCTGGCATCCTAAGACGTTTCTTCCATATACAAATTTTATTCATATTTTGTTTCTATTCTCTTTTTTAATATTTTATTTATTTATTTGACAGAGAGACACATAGTGAGAGAGGGAACACAAGCAGAGGGAGTGAGAGAGGGAGAAGCAGGCTTCCTGTTGGAGCAGGGAGCCCAATGAAGGGCTTGATCCCAGAACCCTGGGATCATGACCTGAGCCGAAGGCAGATGCTTAATGACTGAGTCACCCAAATGCCCCTTGTTTCTATTCTTGATATGTTAGCTGAGTCAATACTTTACTAATATATTTAGTTCATGATTCACAATATGCACTCAATTTCATAATAACATTCTTATTCTATGTGTACCCATCTGTATATTTTAAATAACTTGATGTCTGCTGAGAAAAAGACATATCTGGAATCATCCAATTTGAATAAAGTCCTTTGGAAATTCAAATATATTTTAAAATGAAAAACTTGCCATATAAATATTCATAAGGAAAATAAACTGTCTAAGCAAAATGTGTTAATATAAGTTGAGATCATTAGCAGTTAATTAATGTTCATTGTTCTTCCTTGATCAAACATTGTATATATACTATACAAGTCTATTTCCTATGTTTTCGAAACATATTGAAATATTCTCCAAATCATTACTGTTTTTTTTCCACTTGTATAACTGTCATAAAAATATCTTTCATAGCTTTCTAAAATATAAAGATTTTCTCTCTTCTTCAACCATTTTCCTTCACTATTTGTAAAAGTTTTAACTTAGCAATATATCTGAATTAAAAAAAGAAAAAATCATACATAAATCACCAAGATTTGCTTCTAAAATATGGGTCTCTTCCTTGACATTCAAGACAAATATCTCCTAGCTTTTGAATATTTTATAGAAGCTGTTACTAAAATTTCTAGTTCTGAACCTAAATATATGACTTTGATTCAAAACTAAGGTTATCATTTTCCTTTTGAAGTATGATACTATCTGGGAATATTTGCCTTAAATCTGATTGATTAATGGCTAATAGTGTTATCTTGACTCTAAAAATATTTCAAATAAAATGATAAATGATTAATGTTAAAAACTAGATTGTATTAAGAAAAGATAATTTAGACCTCAAAGGTACTTATGCCAAATATTTGGCTGGTTTCTTTACTATTCAGCTTTCTCAAAATATCAAAAATGACAATTCCATATAGTTATCTTAATATTTGTTGAGTCCTTCCTCTGTGGAGGGGTGAAACACTCTATTATTTATCTTCTATGTAACAACTACTTCCAAACTTAGTGAATCAAAACAATATTTAGTGTCACACACTTTCCAAGGGTCAAGAATCAGAGGATGACTTAACTAGGTCCTCTGCTTCAGTGTCTGTCACAGGCTACAGTTGAAATAATAGGACTTTGGTCTTCTGTGGGGGCCTGACTGAAGAAGGTTCCAATTACAAACTTGCTAATGGGATTCAAGGTTCAATTCTTCACTGGTTGTTGGACTAAAGCCCTCAGTTCTTTACTAGTGATTATCCAGAGTTTATTCTCAGCAATTTGCCACATGGGCCTCTCTAGCTTGCTTCCTCAAAACAAGAATTCAAGAATCTGAGAGAGAGGGAGAAAGAGAGAGAGAGAGAGACTAGCAATATGGAAGTCACAGTGGTTTCTAACCTAAACACAGACATAACATCCTATCACTTTTGTTATATTCTATTAATTAAAAACAAGTCACCAGGTCCAATTTACACTTAAGGAAAGGGAGTTGTGTTAGAAAACAAAAAGGTGGGAATCAATGGGAGCCATCTTAGAAGTCTCCTTACTATGAGCACTAAATTAGACAAAATGTCAGCTTTCATGGAGTCCACATTCTGGTATTGGAAGAGAATATCAAAGAAATACACACACACACACACACACACACACACACACACACACACATGCATACATACATACAATCAAATAATACACATATGCATAGTGGTCATATGGGCAATTTAAGAAATGGAGATCAAAGGATATATGGGATATTGAGGAAAATGGGGAAAAGCAAACCACCTAGATTTCTAGAAGAATATTTCAACAAAGAAAATAGCAAGCACTAAGTCCCTCAAATAAATGTTAAGTTTCATGTTTGAGGAAGAGGCCCTTGTGGCTGGGGCAAGCGAAAGGAAAATGAGAGAAAACAGTTGGCTGTATTGTGTAGGCTTTAAGCCTGTGCAATGACTTTGGAAGCTCTTCTGAGTGAGACGTGAACACATTTAGAGTGTTTGCTGTGGAGGAATGGCATGACTTAACCTACATCTTTAAAAGATCATTCTGAAAGTATCTTGGTAATGTAAGTGAAGTTATTATGATAACTTGGATCAAAGGTAGCAGTAGATATATTGAGATATGAAGAGCTTCTGGATGCATTAAAAGATAGAGCAGCACCATTTCTTGACAGATCTGCTGTTAAGTATGAGAGAGAAAGAGGTCAAGGTGACTCCAAATATTTTTGCCTGAACATTAGAAAAGTTAGAAATGCTATTCAGTAAAAAAAAAAAAAAATAGAAAGAGCAAGTTGCATCAAGTCAGTTACATTTGAAATAAACATTAGCTGTAATGTAATCATTATAAGGGGAACTTTCTCTATGAGGCTGCAATAGAAAAATAAATTTCTGAGTCATCAGAGTAGAGATTTGGTTTAAAATCATAGGGCCAAATGAGATCAGCTGAGGAGCAAGCAAAGATAAGGAAGAGAAGAGGTCTTAGAACTGAAAGTGGGGGGTGCCTGGGTGGCTCAGTCGTTAAGTGTCTGCATTCAGCTCAGGTTGGTTCAGCTCAGGTTGTGACTCCAGGGTCCTGGGATCGGGCTAGCATCAGGCTCCCTGCTCTCCAGGAAGTCTGCTTCTCCCTCTCTTACTCCCCCTGCTTCTGTTCCCTCTCTCGCTGCTGTGTCTCTCTCTGTCAGATAAATAAATAAAATATTAAAAAAAAAATTTAAAAAATGTATTGAAAGTAGGACTGTCTTAAATATGTAGTATTCGGAATGATGAAAGTGATTCAGTAATGGATTCTGTGAAGTCATGAATGGTGGAGGAAAAACCACAGAGTGCTGTGGCAAGTGAAGAAACTAAATGGTCAAGAGAGATGAGAAATGAGAATGGATTGTCCTATCTGGCAAAATGAAAGCCACTAGTGACTTTGACAAAATCAAGTTCTGAAAAGGTGGGGATGAAAGCCTCTATGAGATGAGTCAAATAAAAACCTAGAGAAGAGGGGCACCGGGGTGGCTCAGTTAGTTAAGCGTCCAACTCTTGATTTCAGTTCAGGTCATGATCTTGGGGTTGTGAGACTGAGCCCTACCACTGACTGCTTAGGGTTTCTCTCTCTCCCTCTCCCCCTCCCTTCACTCACTCTCTGTCTATCTCTCTAAAAACAAGCAAGGACACAAACAAACCTAGAGAAGAAATGGAGATGAGCTGGATAGACTTCTTTTCAGTTTCAATGAATAATTGCATAACAATGGCACAGTGAGAATATGGAGTCAGGACTGCAACTTTACTATTCAGGGTTTAGTATTTTGTTGTAGAAAAAAGAAAGAGCACAACTATTTTAAGGCTAAATAGATTTAATATAAATAACTAGATACTAAAATGACAGTATTGACTGCTAGTAGAAACTGCCTCCCTACAAGATGTCAACTCTTGCCACTTCGTCCTTCCTCCAGTTTGAGCTCTCTCTCGGCTCCAGTAACATTTTTTTTTTTATTTGCCTTGTTGCCTCAGCCCTAGGGAATGGTAACTCCTGCTGGGTGCCTCATCACCCCTTCTGTAATCTTTTACCCATGCCCACACTTCTGTTGGTTGCTTATTTGAGCAACCATAACTGGTTGTTCAAATAAGCATTAAAGGTCGCTTATTTGAAATTAAAGCATTAAAGATTGCTTATTTGGAATATTCAAGGTGGATATTCTTTCAAGATACCTCCCTAACTGATACAGGGAAGCCACAAATTCTTCACTGGAGCTACTGACTTCAAGATTGCTAGTATTTAATGGTTAGAAAGCAACCAACACTTTATCAATCACTACTTGACAACAACCAAGCTAGTCTCCAGACTCAGGAAAGCTGGATCCAGCCCCAGTTGCTACTCTTCCATTTGCCTCTATATACTCACTAAGATAATGACATAGGGCATTCTGCTGTCAAGACTCCAGTTTTTCTGTGACTTTGCTTGCCTGACAACAATAGCTAAACATGCAAGACACACTCTTTTCCCAGGGCTGTTTCCAAATCTCACATGATGCAGTTAGTTGTCAAGACTTATCTGACATCTGAAACCTTCATCACAAGGGGGTCTTGGATATAAACTGTTTAACATTCTAGCCTCTTCAGTTCTGAGATTTTATAATAGATAGAGGGATAGGTAGGGATTGATTCTGAGTGTTATCTCATCATTTACCATATGCAGCATTATTTTGTGGTGTTTCTATAATTATTAAATAAAGAAGAGAAGAGGCAGCACAGAGAAGGAAGAACTACAGGAGCCTTTGGGATAGATGAGGCCAGTGTACAAGTATATATTCCATATATTAATGTCATATACAAGAATGTCATAAAATGCCAATTTAAAGTTGGTTTTTTTTTTAAGGTTTTATTTATTTATTTGACACAGAGAGAAGCAGTGAGAGAGGGAACACAAGCAAGGGGAGTAGGAGAGGGAGAAGCAGATTCCCCTCTGAGCAGGGAGACCGATGTGGGGCTCGATCCCAGGACCTGGGACCATGACCCGACCCAAAGGCAGGGGTTAATGAATGAGCCACCCAGGCACCCCATAAAATGCAAATTTCATTAAATGATTGCTTTTTAACTTTTACATCTATATCCTCAAGTTTTCAATGTGCAATAAAATTAAAAGTTGAATGAATGTGTGGATAGATTTATAAATATCTTCATAAATTAAGATACTTTGCTTTAAATTTTATTTTCTGATAATAAAATTGTTCTCTGTTTCCTTCCAGTCATCTTTATCTGCTGCATCTTTTTCCAGTTTTCTAAATAGTTCACCATTCTGTGTTTCCACATGTGAGCATTAAATAAATTGTTGGATCGTGTTTGTAGGTTTTAAAAATTATTTTTTTGTTTTTATTTTTCTTTGTAAAATATAGATCTTGTGCCTTTGTGCGTGTGTGTGTGTGTGTGTGTGTGTGTGTGTGTTAATGAAGCACATTTATTATCGTGTTCGGTATTGTGATTAGGGAGCATGTCGGTTATTTTGTTTCATATTTTCTGTTTATTTTTAAAATATGACTTATCTTTCTTATTTTCTGGCTTTCACTAGTTACATTGATATTGTGTGTGTGTGAGCGAAGTAAATTTAGCTGAAAATGAAAAAAAATATTCTAGTATGTTAGCATAAACAAAGTAGTAAGACTGAAGTAAATAAAAGAGAGTAGTTCAGTGATAATATCAGGACAGACACTTTCCATATTTCAACTATGCTGTCCTTGTGGGTACATCTTAGTGCAACTATTTGTTGCTTCACTCTCAATATGACTGTTATAACTATGCTGATTTTTCTACCTTTCGGGTGAAAGAAGAAAATATATTGAATAAAGCAGGGGTTACTATGTTAGTGAAAAAAGATTTTCTAAATACTCCTTACCTTTCATCTCAGTGGGTAGACATGTTTTCCATTCTAATTCTAAACAGGTAAGTCCAGATAGGTAAGAAGTTTTAGTTATCTGTATTCTACAGGAATTCTACAGCATTCTTTTAATAAAGGGAAAGTGAGGCTAGATTTTGAAGAGTCACTCTTTAAATGTTTTAATGTATCTGTGTGTATGTGGTCTTATAAGTATTATTTTTATTTTAATCTACCTTTATGAACAAAAGAGTACTGACTTACTTAGTTACTTTCCTCATAACTACATTCTTGTAAATGCATTTCCTTTAAGATTGATTTTCTCCAAGGGTTTTGTTTTTTGTGTTTTGTTTTGTTTTTTGTGTTTTGTTTTGTTTTGTTTTAAGTAGGCTCTATACCCAGCATGGAACCCAACTTGGGGCTTGAACTCATGACCCCAAGATCAAGACCATTACTGAGCTGAGATCAGGAGTTGGACACAACCAACTGAGCCATGCAGGCACCCCTTCAAGTTTTTTTTTTTTTAAAGAGGATTTTGTGTGACCTGAGATACTTTTATATTATTTTCATATTTAAATAATTATTCAGCTTGGTATAAAATTGAAGTTACTTTCCTGCCTTACTTTGAAAAAAATAATCCATTGCCCTATCCATTATTGCTGTTGATTAATCTTACTTCAACCTGATTCTATTTATTTTGGATGACCTGATTTTTGTTCAGAAGCTTAATGATTTTTCTCCTAGTTCTTTCCTTCCTTTTTATTATTATTAATTTTCACTGTAGTATGGCTCAGTGATGTTTTTATTATTACTAACTGGAAATGCATTAGCTCTTTCATTTTGAGTGCTAATATATTTTCTAATATGGGCAATTTCTGGTCATTTCTTCAATTATTTCCTCTCTGCCATTAATATTTTGCAATACCTTTTTGGCCTTTTATTACATAGATATTAAATCTAAGCTCTCTGTCACCCACTTATTCTTAGGCACATTACATCTTTTTCCTCCCTTATCCTTTCTGAGACAACTCTTTGGCTTATTATTTTACTTCCCTCACTCCTCCTCTGTGTCGATTCTGATATTAAACCCATTACCTGATTTCATTAATCTTAGTTTATTGTGTTTCATTTAGGTCAATTGAGTTGCTTGGTATTTTTTAAGGTTTTTATTTAAATTCCAGTTAGTTAATATACAGTGTAATATTGATCCAGGTATGATTTAGTGATTCAACACTTTGATACAACAGCTGGTGTTCATCGTAAGTGAGCTCCTTAATCCCCCATCACATATTTCACCCATCTGCTCTACCCACTTCTCCTCTGGTAACCATCAGTTTGTACTCTGTACTTAGGAGTCTATTTCCTGGTTTGCCTCACTCTCTTAATTTTTCCCTGTGCTCATTTGTTTTGTTTCTTAAATTTCACCTATGAGTGAAATTATATGGCTGCTTAGTATCTTTATCCATTATATTCCTATTTCTCTAGGGCTATAAACTGTCAGTTGGTTCTGTATAAGGACTAGAGCTCAGGTTCCAATTAATGCACCTTCTGATAGTTCAGAGAATGTTTTCATGAAGGGTGTTAGCTTGAGTTTAGATGCTTTGATGTTACAGTTTGGTTCAAACACTTCCTGTTTTTTTTTTGTTGTTGTTGTTGTTTTCCACACCTGTGAATACCAGAATACCAGAATAAATTCTCTTTGCACTCTGGAGAGGAACTGCTCTTTCCAAAAATTCTTTTGAACTGAAATGTCCTAGAGCTAAGGAGAAAATGCATGTGAAATGATCAGTGGGTCTGCTTCTCAATAGGATGCCAAACTCCACTAGTTGGCTTCAAGTGATCATTCCACTCCTTTGGATACTATTGCTTCTGCCTTTCTGCTTCTCAGTAGTGATAGGGTATAATCATAATGTAGGGGGAAAATACACACACACACACACACACACACACACACACACACACACACACATATATATATATATATATATATATGACTATAAAATCTACCTTTATTCCTTATCCATGGGATTTTCTTCCTTTGTACTTTAAGGGACAAATCACAAAGTCATATAATGGGATATGATACTTTTCTCAGCTTCTTTCTTTCTTTCTAACCTTTTTTCCCTCTTAAATTAGGGTTCCATTTTAGTTGTCCTGTGGCTCCTGTGGCATCTCCCAACGTGAGATGATGAAATAGAGAAAACAATACAGATTTGCTGTCTTTTTAAGATGCAGATATGTGACCACTGGATAAACTTTGTATACTAATTTTTAAAACTGCTAGGTACAAATATAATATGCTAAAAATCTTTTAAACTCAAAGAGAACACATCTGAATTATAGGTTTTAAAAATTTATTCCTAAAAAATAAAATAAAAATAAAATATGTTCCAAGTATTTTTTAATGTACAGAATACATTTATACTCAATAATCACTAAAACACTAATATTGTCTGAAGTATGTACATCTGTTATAGTTTTGTAGTTTATAGATATTATATAAAAATGCATGTTGGCTCCAATTTTTCCTTAAATCTCCCACTTGCCTCAAGTGAATTGAGAACTAATCAACGAGTGATTGGATAAAAAGTATTTTGTATTGATTTCTATCACTCATTGAGCCCACTCCAAATTCACACACCCTGCTTTCTGTATATAATTTTTGTTATTCTTCCAAGCCTCCCTATATCAAAGATAATTTATCTTCTCAATTCTAAGAACAAGAAAAAGAATATTTGGCCTCAGTCATCATCATAACTTTGATGAATGCAATTCCAGCCAATGCAACCTTATTTGAGGGATCTGGCTTGTTTATTTGCTAGCCACATCAAGTTTATTGAATCAAATCATAGCCAGCTGCTCACTGAAGACTTTTATATCATTCAGAGGAGTTGCAAGCTTCAATCTCAATGGTTTATTTCCTTCTATAGTACAAGCAGAACTGAGGAAAGTTTAATTTCCTATTGATGAAATAATTATATCTTATTAAAACAAGTTAAATATAAAACCATATATCTAGCTTTGTTCTTTTAATTATCACAGTATAAAATTATGATATGTTTTAATTTTTGAGCCAGATCCACATCATTGGATATCATTTGTTTTGGGGAGATAGTTTTGTAGGAGGAGATGTAGGGACATCTGAAAGATTTAATACAAATTCTACAATCTACACACTTCACATTTTCATCTTAAAATTTAAAAATTGTGTAAAATAGGTTATTAATTTTTGTTCATATTATCTATATATTATTAATGTATTAGAAATGTATGATTCAATTATTAAACTCATTATTAGAAATCTGATATGTCTCAAGACTTTGTGCTAAATACTAAGAATCCAGGAATTAAGAACATATCCACCTTCCAGGTAGTGGCAGAAAAAAATAAATACCAGTTACGATAAAATGAGATAGACTATAATTGGAATCAATATCTAACCTATACAACTATATCTTCATCAAGTGCTCTTATCATATGAAATACATTAGTCTTCTCTTAGTGCTTTTTTTCCCTCTCTTTTATATGAAGCAGGACATAGCAGAGAAAGAGAAGAGTTAGAAAATATTTCCCAGAAAAGGAAGACTTTCATGTTGGGTAAATGTAAAGAAATGTCAGAAAGTAAGCATTCCATTACAGAGAAAAAGGCAGTAGGAGAACATAAATGCATTTCACTATGGTAGGAGCCGTTGGTGAAGATATAGTTGTGTCGAGTTTAGAGATTGATTACAGAGAAGGGCAAGACTTCTATAGCGAGTCCAGGAAAGTACAACTACATTCAAGGCAATATCCTTTTAGGGAAGCAGGTTAACAATTGAGAAGTTATTATGACTTAGAAACATCAGTTTCCAGAAATTTGAAAATGGGTCAGATAATCAAAAGATCCAAGGCAAAGTTTCAGTAAGAAGTGGTAATTTTTTTCAGTCAGTTCACATCAAAAGGAGGGCAAAGGCACAGACAAATATTAATTAACTTCACACAAGACATCGAAAGTGAAAAAATTTTATACTTAGATGGAAAATGATGTAAATTTTTGCTGTGCTGAAATGGTACTTATAAGGCATCCCACCTGAGATATATTTAAGGAATTAGATGTGATTTTAGAACTTCCGAAAAACAAAAGAATTTACTAGTAGTATAGGCATGCATTCTTTTCAGCTTAGAGGAGTGTCAAAACAAAAATTGGGTGGATGAGATCAGTCTGGGATGACATCAGAATTGAAAAGATAAGCAGTGGGTGCCTGGGTGGCTCAGCGGGTTAAAGCCTCTGCCTTCGGCTCAGGTCATGATCTCAGGGTCCTGGGATCAAGGCCCACATAGGGCTCTCTGCTCAGCAGGGATCCTGCTTCCTCCTCTCTCCTCTCTCTGCCTGCCTCTCTGCCTACTTGTAATCTCTCTCTTTGAGTCAAATAAATAAATAAAATCTTAAAGAAAAAAAAAGATAAGCGGATGGATGCCTGAGGCCTGTGGAACACTAATATTTGTGATGAATGTGGAGCTATTGGCCTGCAGTGTTCACTATCTAAATCTGACTAACACAAAACAAAACAAAACTGAAATTCACCTAAGTATACAATGAGGAAAGCCAAAGAGACAATGCACGTTATGTCTGAAATATACAATGAGAAGAGCTGGGGGAAGTATGTGAATTACGTCTGGAAGTGAAAAAAAAAAGTTTGAAACTATTATCCCAAGACAAAACAAACAAACAAACAAAGATATGAACCATCTATTAATAAAATGAACATTACAAATGAAAGTATACATTATGCCAGAGGTTTGTTGCAACTAAATACTCATTTTAAAAATGATCTACTGAAGTTTCCAAGACAAGAGATGACAAAAAAAAAATGTCATTGTCAGTATTAAATGGAAATTACCCTAAAATGTAGCAGACAACCTATACCTAGAATAAGTACAGAATAAAGAAATAATAAATTAGGAAAAGGGTGACAATACATGCATTAAAAGTAAATTTAAAATCCAAATGATACTATTTTTTTAATAAAGGAAACCTTTTTGTACTGTTATTTTTAGTAGACATTACTCTTTAAAGAAGCTTCAGGTTCATAAAACAATTGAGAGTAAGATATAGAGAATATACCCATGGTAGGGAGGCATGCGTAGTCTCCCCTAATCAATACAACATCCCTTAGTGGGTGGGAATGAGTCATCAAGCACTATTGATTCTTTTTTTTTTTTTTTAGATTTTATTTCTTTATTTGACAGAGAGAGAGAGAGAGAAAAAGATCACAAGTAGGCTGAGAGGCAGGCAGAGAGAGGAGGAAGCAGGCTCCCTGCTGAGCAGGGAGCCCGATGCGGGGCTCCATCCCAGGACCCTGAGATCATGACCTGAGCTGAAGGCAGAGGCTTTAACCCACTGAGCCTCCCAGGCACCCAAAGCACTATTGATTTTTTAGTGGAACCAGAAAAGGGAGCAGCCAGGGCCCCCAGCCCTGGTCTTCCAGGAACACAAGTAGGATCCCATAGCCACAGCAGCAGAGGAAAGAGACAGAAGGTTGACTTCTCACTCTGTCCAAGGGCAGCCCTGCAGGGCTGAGTGCCAAGCAGAGATGAAGCTCCAGGTTCTGCTGAGTGGATGGGCTAATTGCTTTCTCCAAGCTTAAAGCTGTTTTAGAAGATAATGTAGGCCAAATGGAAGAGACATTATCAACATAACTCACCAGAGTGGCACGATTTGTTACAACTGATAAACCTACATTGACACATCACTATTACCCAAAGTGCATAGTGTTCATTAGGGTTCCCTCTTGGTGTACATTCTATGGGCTTTGGTAAATATATAATGATATGTGTCCAGCATTATGGTGTCATACAGACTATATTCACTGCCCTAAAATTCCCTGCACACTGCCTATTCATCCCTCCCTCCACCCTAACCTCTGACATTCACAAATCTTTTGCAGTCCTCATAGTTTTGATTTTCCCAGAATGTCATAGTGTTGGAATGTAGCTTTTTGGGAATGGCTTCCTTCACTTAATATGCATTTAAGCTTCCTCCACGTCTTTCTGGTGCCAGATGATGGGCAAAGGCCTGAGAAGGAATCCTTGCCAAGAGAGTTCTTGGATTTGTACAAGAAAGAATTCAAGAGCAAGTGTTTTGGAGAAAGGGACAAAGATTCAATAAGTATAGAGGTAAGAAAGGAGCTACTTCAGAAAGCAGCAGTCTCTCCTCCTGAATGGGATAGAGGACCCTTGCTTTGTCTCTAATGAAAGGTTTTCTAAGTTTTTTAAATTAGCTAACTGTGTAGGGAGGAGCTTACTCTTTAACTTTGGGTTTATCGTTAACATTGAGTGGGTATTTTCTCCCTTGTCTCAGGGTTGTGAAGTTAGTTACCCAAAGGGAACAAGTTTAAGAATGTCTGGCCCTTTTTGTCTTTTACTGCCCAGAGGACATGGGATCTTGTGGTCTTCTGTGAGTTGGATCTTGTGACTCTTGTTATGACCTGTTGACTATTAGGTTGAGGGTCAGCATAAAACCAAAATGGCTTCACTTTGATCAACTTGTCTCCCGAGTCTCCTTTCCACTTGATAGTTTATTTCTCTTTAGTACTGAAAAGGGGAGACGGTTTTTAAACTGAAATATTTTAGGGAGTCCAAGTATAAGTTAGATAAAAATTACAGGATTCTGGTTAAAAAAGAATGAGGAGGAGACATCAGGGCCACCTTCATTCTAGGTGAGAAGCCCATTTAAAATAGTGAATTTAAAAGGAGGGAGAAATGGAAACAAAACGAGGTATTCATGTGTTATCCAAAGTTTCTGAATAACTTGTGCTCTAAAAAATTAGAGCTGAAAAGTTATCTGTAAAATAATTTCTGCTTTTATATATTTATGAATTTATTAAGTCATTAATTCAGACATTTACTCCACAAATGTGCATGTGTTATTTTAGTCTTCCTTGCTGCTCAACACTGTTTTAGGCTCATGATCTCCAGGCCTCCAAACTAACTGGTAATTATCTCATCAAACTCATATGTAAATAAACATATAAGTTTCCACAAATTGTACATATACACACATACATATTTAGAAATTCTGATGAAAATATCTTCAAATTAATAAATATCTGAATATGAAGATTTACAGATGCCCAATTATAAGGATAAATAATAATATTTCTATATATGAATGTGGCTTCAAAATTTTTTGCAAGGAAATCTAAGTAGTATGGTTTCAAATCTTATTTAATCTTTTTTCTCATCATCAGATTTCAAGCTTGATCACATTTACCAATGTGTGTATCTGTGCTGTTGCTGACACAGTAGATCAAGGAGTGATTTACAGGGTTTTATTAAGCTGTTCAAGGCTCTCCTTATAATATATTTATTCATGATGACTTGGATTCTGCACTGTCAGCTGGATGTATTATAATCTATCATTTTGGATCAGCAGTGTTTCCAGGTTCATTTTGATTTTATGTAGTCTCTCTTTTGAGTTGCCATAAATTAATTTTAAATTTATTTCCTTAAAAAGACTTATGCACATTCCTGTACTGATTGAATGAACTCAAATATTTGAGGTATTTTGACTTGAAACCCATGCATAACAAAAAGAATTTAAATCTTGATAGATGGGGATTTCAGTTCTAGTATTTATGCAACAACTCTAAATTATAAAATTATTAACAATGATGAATTTAAACATTTTTGTGGTGTGTGAAATAAATTCATTTAATTTTGTTTAATATCATTATTTTTTATCAATATCATTTTGACTCATGTAAAGGTATATTCTATTTGTCATATCATCAGATAATTTTTTATTTCATATAGATAATTCTATAATAACCTAAAATTATTTTTATATGCTAAAGATTATGCCATAATTGATATTTATGTTCACAATGTTAAAGTTAAAAAGACAATGTATTTATACCTGGAATCCAATAAACATTCTGTAGCATTATTTATGACTTTTTATGAATCAAACCATCTCACGAGTATCAGTTATTGGCTTGAAATACAAGTTAGGTGGCTTTAATTGATTTTGCATATGATTTATACAGATCTTCCCTCATAAGAAAAGGGTCCGCTCTTTTTCTCTTTTTTCTTTTCTTTTCTTTTCTTTTTTTTTTTTTTGAGAGTGAGAGTGAGTGAGGTAGAGGAGGGGCAGAAGGAGAGAGAGAATCTTAAGCAGGCTGCATGCCCAGCTAGGAACCCTACATGGGACTTGATCTCATGAACCTGAGATCATGACCTATGCAGAAATCAAAAGTCAATTAATTGCTTAATCACCTGAGCCATCCAAGCAACCCTGGGTCCACTCTTGCTTTATAAGCTGCCAGAGCTGCCAACAACTGTGGGCTTATTTTGTAAAATTAGTGTATTATTTGTGGCTGTATCTAGGTCTAAGACCCATTTCATGAACCTATTACAATTCATAGGTTTTTAGTCAATTAAAATTTTCCCCAAAAAAGTCCTTTTAAAAAGCCACTGAAATCACATTTCTGTTATATCTGATTGTATTTTTAAAATATCTGAGATACTGCATGTCATACATCATCATGGAAATGTAAATTAAAACAACAATGAGCTATCACCACACACCTACTAGAATGACCTGAGTCCAGAACACCAGGGGTACTAAGTTTTTTGAGGATATGAAACAGGAACTCTCATTATGGCTGGTGGAAATTCCAAATGGTACAGCCACTTTGTTGGGCATTTTGACAATTTCTTATAAAACTAAAGTAATCTTACTATATAATCTAGCAGTCGTTCTCCTTGGTATTTACCTAAAGGAGTTGAAAACGTTGTCCATGAAAAAAAAAAAACTGCACATGAATATTTGTAGCAGTTTTATCCAGAATTGTCAAAGTTTGAAATCAACCAAAGTGTCCTTCAATAGATGAATAGGTAGGTAAACTGTGGTATATCCAGATGTTGGACTATTACTCAGTTCTACAGATACATTGAACTAGAAACCAATATATTATGTTGTCTCCAATAGCTATTATACCTGGTTTCTCTGAACCAAACAGTATTGAATTATTAGCTTATCTCACTGTCAAAGCCCAATTATCCATTTATGGTATTTGGACTTCCCATTCTTAAACACTGCAGGTCTGCAGGGATACAAGAACTCTTCGTGGCAAGTAGAGAACACTTCATAAGAGGATGCAGTGAGTGATTAATTGATCTGGAAGATGTGCGACATTTGGTTACTTTGGGTTCCCTGTAATAGTGGACTAAAGCAGCCAAAGGGGGAAAAAATTTGCTGGCTACAATACTCAAACATTACCATGAAAAACTAAAGTTACTATCATGTGTAAGAGCAAGAGGATTTCTCTGGGATCAGGAGAATTGGGTCTTTCAGTGTTTCCTAGTCAAGTAGTACATATATTACTAAAATAAAAGGCTAAGACTACTGTAGGAATTAAAAAATTTAGACCCTTTGGAGATTGAAAACTTCCATCTCTCCACCAAGCAACAAACTAAACCAACCGAAGTGTTGTTAACAGGTGACGGATAGTCAGAATAATTTGGTGGAGGAAAGATGAGCAATATCCACTATAGCCATGGGACCAGCTGAGGCAGCAGAACCTGTGCTTCCGGTTCCCAATTACCTTTAAATTTTCTAGGCGATTGTGAATTGCAATCACCTCAAAAGAGATTTTGTGGTGGATTGGATGGTTATCTAGCCTCTCAGGAAAGAATGAGTATGTTTTGTACCTAAACAGTGACCTTATGTTGTACTACGGGAGCTAGTTATAATGTGAACAAACAGTAGGACCTGAGTGGGGCAAATAGTATATATTATCAACAGTTTTTAACATGTCTCTTCAGATTCATGGTTCCTCGATTAAATCCTTAGCATCCTGCTCTGCCTTAGCTGATTTTACAGCTGATGGACTCTGGTTGTCCACTAGAACTAAACCTCATGTCTTACCAGCTGCCAGCTAATAGCTAGGATAGCCAGCAAATACCCTGGAGTTTTTCTGTTTTTTTGTTTTGTTTTGTTTTTTGTTGTTGTTGTTTTTCTTCTTTTTCTTTTCTTAAATATTTTATTTATTTATTTATTTGACAGACAGAGCAAGATTACAAGTAGGCAGAGAGGCAGGCAGAGAGAGGAGGAAGCAAGCTCCCCACTGAACAGGGAGCCTGATGCGGGGCTCGATCCGAGGACGCTGAGATCTTGACCTGAGCCGAAGGCAGAGGCTTTAACCCACTGAGCCACCCAGGTGCCCCCAGAGTTTTTGTTTTCTGAAGGAAACTAAAGGAGGTAGAGGTGACATGGCTTGTTGTGCAAATGGGTTAAATAATATTTTAAATGGCAAGAAAGTTTACTCTTGGGGAGGATGAATCTTGCCCCCGGGAATTAGGAGAGAGGAAAGGGCCACGCTGATAAACCCTCTCTTTTTTCTATCACTTGAGGACTGATTGGAGGTATAGCTGTTGAGTACAAAGGGAAGACATCCTACCAGGCCAAAGAGACAAGAATGTAGTCTGACTGCACAAGGACAGTCTATCTCAGCATTGCTTTGATCTCTTTCCTTCTCCTTCTGTCTCCACCCTTCCTCTCTTTTCTCCTCATTCTCACTGTTCTGGGTGTGTAGTCACCAAATGCGAAATGACATTTCATTCTTGCCTCAGGAACTGTTTTGTTGAAATCCCAAATTTGAAACTCAGCAATTTTACATTAGAATTGTTTTTCTTCCATAGAGATGGAATTATTTGTATTGTCCATAATAATTGGCTATTTCTTTACAGCCTCACCACAAAAGATGGTTTTCAAATGTACAGGTTTTGCCAACCAGTACATTGTGAAAAGATATCTCATTGTAATTGTGATTACACTCACAATTACAGTACAGACACAGGTCCAGTTTTACAAGACATATATATTTAAAAGGTGATTGTATATGTTTGACTGTGAGCTCTTGTACATGTATGAGCCCATATTCTTTTTGATTTTTGGTCTTTTATATTCATTTTAAATTTAAATTAGAGTATACAAAATGGTACCACAATGAAATTTGACCCACATCATATATGGTAAAATTGTTTATAAAAATTGAATTTCAGGGCGCCTGGGTGGCTCAGTGGGTTAAAGCCGCTGCCTTTGGCTCAGGTCATGATCCCAGGGTCCTGGGATCGAGGCCCACGTCGGGCTCTCTGCTCAGCAGGGAGCCTGCTTCCTCCTCTCTCCTCTCTCTCTGCCTCCTTGTAATCTCTCTCTCTGTGTCAAATGAATAAATAAAATCTTTAAAAAAAAATTGAATTTCAATGTTTTAGGGACATTTTATTGAAAAGTCAAGCATTCTGTAGGGTACTTCCATCTCTTAATTCTTTCTTGTTATTCCCTGCTCCTCAGAATGGAACACCATTGGAATCTTCAGAATGCTTTACTATTCTAATGTTCCTCTCTAGCCCTTGGGGATTTGTGGCTTTTGTATTTATATTTTTTACATGTTATTTTGTATTGTATAAACCAATGTAGGGATTGTATGTTATACTTATAATAAAAATAATTTTTTATTTTTTTATTTGTAACTCAATCATATTATTATGCATAGAAACTTCAAATTTTACTAGGTCTCTGAAAATCAATACAAATACTTTTCAAATTTTACTGTTTTGGATCAGAGTCTTTTTAATATCTTAGCCTTTAAATCTGAGTCCTAATTTAGGACTTTATCCCTAGGATTTTATCCTAACTATTCTAATAGTTATGTATTTTAATACATGTTTTCCATATGATTTATTTAAATTAATACTTCAGCAAATATGACATCTGAAACAAGTCCAGTATTTTAAGCCACTAGTCTGAAAAGTCAGTTATTTTTTCTGGGGTATATTTTATAGAATTTATTTCAGTTTTCTACTTTTAAATTGTTTTGTTTTGTTTCTGAACCAGGCAACTAGATAGTAGAAGGGATTCTGTTTCATTCAATCTTTATTTTTCTCCCTTAACATAAATATGTTTACATTTTGAAAATTGTGTGTGTGTAACAATTTTTAAAAATATTTGACTATATATTTAAAAAGTATTTAGTACATTAACATGCATTAGATCAAAGGTCTGTAAGTATTCTGGTTTTGGATTAAAAATTTTGCTTGTTCTCTACATAGTCTACTTAGGTGATTCTTACAAAATTATTTGAAAATTATGTAACAAAATATTTTTATACTAAAATTGTATTTTCCTTTTTTCAAAGTTTGTAATGAAACCACATTATTTCCACTAATGCTTATCTCAAAATTATTTTACTAATTCCTCCTTGAAAATGGTTTGGAATGGATTTTTAGTATTTCAATGACAAAGATTTCAGTATGAAAAAAATGATAATTTAAAATACACAAATTTACAATTTTGGAAACAACTTGTCTATGTAAGTTTGAACCTTCATGTTTAGAAAAATGTGTTTTATTATTTTATTTAAAATTAATAAAGGAAATACAAAATAATAGCAGAAATGTGTCACCTGAAAAACATTTTAATACTCAAACCCAGTAGGCAACAAATACTGATGAGGCTTTTTTAGTGCAGAGTGATAAATTATTAGAATGATATATTATTAACTTCAAGTTCACACACAGCAATTAAATGCCATGAACCACTTTCTGGTTCTCTGCTTGTGCTAAAAAAAGCAATTGCTATTTCTTTACTCAGTCTGAGGTTAGTTCTGATTTTTAATTAACACGAAGCCAAGAATTTTCCTTTAAAACACTCTACTCCCAGGAGTGTGCTCTTCCAATTTCTAATGAAAAATAAACACTAGGTCTACTAAGCCTGGTGCTAAGTTTAATTAGGATTCATTTAATTTTTCTTTCCACAAATTCCTGGATCAAATATGTGATTTCATCTCTACTATCAAGGGTTTTCTAACTTGTTCTTACATTAACCCAATATTATATTTATTCTATCAATGCCGCCTTATTTTTCCAACTTCAATCAAAAAGTAAGAGAGGAAGGAGCAGTAAAAAGAGGTTACAAATTATAGAGATAAATGTACTAGTAGACTGACCATATAATTTTGCATTAATGTCTAAGGAAAAGAAAACAAGTTAAGATGGTACATATTTCTAATGGCTAAAAGAGAAAAAAACAATGAAAAAACAAATAAAACTTTATTAGACATTGTCAAAGAAAGACATGGTAGTGAGGAAGGAAATCTTTATTCTTGAAAATCCACTAAAAGTTAAAATAGCCCATGACTCCTTAATGAAAGGCGATTGCCTAATTTTATACATTTCTGAATTTTTAAAAGATATTTCTGTATTTGATTGATATGTGATTTCACAAGTAGAAAAGTAACTATTTCCCAAAGTGGGGGAGGGGGGACCTGTCCTCTCAGTAAGTACCTAGAAATATATATATTTTACTACTTAGTCCATCTAAAGTTTGATCAACTTAAAATGCTCTCTGAGCATGAGCAATTTGGAACACAGTCCTTGGCTATAGATATGTACAGAAAATTCTGATGCTCAAGCATCAGAATTATCACCCTATTCCTTATAAACAATCTCATTGCAATAGTAGGTGGAAAGATAAAATATGCCATTTTAAAATATTTTATTATGAAAAATTTTAACCATACATGTGAAAGGATACACCTATCTACCTAGATTCTAGCTTCAAGCTTCTAGATTCTAGAATTAATATATCAGTCTATCACATGCATATCTGTCTACCAATACTTTTGTTCATTTGCCAATCTAATTTTTCTGATGTGTTTCAAAGTAAATTGCAGACATAAATCTACTTCATCCTTAGAGTTCAGCAAGCCTGTCACCAGCTATAATTCATTATTTATTTACACATTTTTTGGAGGGTATAAGACCTATATTCAGTGATATATGCAAATTGTGGTTGTAGGATTCATGAGATTTTTGAGTAACACATTTATTTTATAACTAAAACTTCTACTAAAGATAAATCATTTTCACCTCCTCAGAAAGTTCCCTCATGCCCTTTCACAGAAACTTCTTAGCCCAACTTCTTCAAAGGTAAGCACACTTCCTATTTATTTATTTATTTATTTATTTATTCATTCATTCATTCACTCATTCATTCATTCATTCATTTTTACCACAGATTAGTTTTGTCTATTCCAGAAACTCATAAAAATGGAAACATACATCTTTTCATATTCTGTTTATAGATGATTTCAGTTATCTATTTTATACAATACAGATTCAAAGTGCAAAATACAGAAAATAAAGTCCAGAATTATCCACATTATAAAATATGCCTGTAACACTGTCTGGGTTAAGTGTGCTAATTTTATGAAAGCTACATAAAATTACACAATAGGTACATTGTTAACTACATGTTTAAAAAATATTTATTTATTTGAGAGAGAGAGAGAACACAAATGGGAGGAGGGACAGAGGGAGAGGGAGAAAGAGAATCGCAAGCAGACGCCCTGCTGTGTGTAGAGCCTGAAGAAGGGATCAATTCCAGGACCGTGAAATGATGACCAGAACCAAAATTAAGAGTCAGCCACTTAACCTTCTGAACCACCCAGACACCTTTGTTAATTATATTTTAAAAACTTTTCCTAGGAATACTCAAGGTTAACTAATGTTCTGGGTCAAAATCATTGTGATATTTTTCTAGAAATTTATCTAAATTGATTATATCAAATAAGTTTTCAAGTCTACAAGATTATAGTAATTCATAATTTTCTCTCATATGTTAATTGCTGATGTAAATGTCATTGTAATTTCCTTTACATTTTTAAAAGTTCTTTATCCCTTCAGTGTTTTTTTCTTTACAAAATTTGTCTATCATTTCACACAAAATGATTTAAAACAGCTTTAATGTCACAATTTTAAAAGTTCTTTCTCTCAACTAATTGGTGTTTTTAACTTTATGTCTTCTACTTTAAGTGATTTAGGTATAATCTGGCTTTTTTTTCTAAATTATAAATTTGATGTTGAACTAATTATTGTTACACTGTCTAATGCAGAATGTAAGATGGAATATCCATGAACATATTTTGACTTAATTCTATAGAATTTTCATGTCTAGAATTTCGCTGTTTCTTTGTTCCATAGATTTTTAATTTTTCATTATGATTTAATTGTCTTATGAATTATCAGAAGTATTTTTTTAAGATTTTATTTATTTATTTGTCAGAGAGAGAGCGAGCACAAGCAGAGGGAGAGGCAGGCAGAGGGAGAAGCAGGCTCACTGCTGAGCAAGGAGGCTGATTCCATGACTCCATTCCAGGACCCTGGAATCATGACCTGAGCTGAAGGCAGATGCTTACCCAACTGAACCACCCAGGTGTCCCAATCAAAAGTATTTTTATTAATTTCCAAAGTTGAGGTATTCTTAAATTTTTAAAGTTTGTTTTGTTTAACTGATTTTTCACTTTCTCGTTTTGTAATCAGAGAATATTGTCTGATGATAGCAATTATTAGAAAGATGTTATCGGGCGCCTGGGTGGCTCAGTGGGTTAAAGCCTGCCTTCGGCTCAGGTCATGATCCCAGGGTCCTGGGATCGAGGCCCACGTCGGGCTCTCTGCTCAGCAGGGAGCCTGCTTCCTCCTCTCTCCTCTCTCTCTGCCTGCCTCTCTGCCTACTTGTAATCCCTCTCTCTGTGTCAAATAAATAAATTAAAAAAAAAAAGAAAGATGTTATCAATCCAAAAGACTACTATCTTAAAACAGCTGAGTGAGAGATATGGGATTCAGAACATGTAATTAATACCATGAGTGTATCTTCCACTTGGTTCCAAGTGGTTTCTCTCTAAGACCTAGTCATTCTTAAAGTTAGCCCACTCGCTGGTTTGGGGCTTCGCACATAATCCAAGGCTCTGGCCAATTGAAATTACACTCACTTTTTCCAAATATTGCACTGTAAAATCTTGCCTTATAATTGTCATTATATATACAATTATAGGTATTTATATATACATATATGTATGCTTATTTATGTATGTATGTGTGTGAGCTTATATCTATGGAATGTCAACCTCTATTATAAATTGGGTCTGGTCTAGTTTAGACAAACATACGCACTTACAGATTTATAAATTTAATTACTCTTACTGCTTGTTTCTCAGTCTTACTTCTCCCTTCACTCTGTTTTCATTAGTATTTGTTTTCTTTGTGTTGGATCTTATTTGGGGTTATTTTCTTTAATGGTTTTTCTTTCTTTTTTATATATTTCTTGAGATTTGTCAGCAAAGGAATCAGTCCCTGTACTCGTATCAAAACTGTTTATGTCTTCTGTCCATGATAAATCCCACTTCTCCTTCAGTGTGTCAAAAATCTTACTAAGTCCACAGGAGTTACCATTACTTCAGAAGCATTTCCCTATAATTCCATGTCCTGATCACATCCTTTTGTTTTAGTGCAATGCTGCCATGAACTGAAACACACTTTAGAGAAAGCTAAGAGGGAGATTAAATTCTCATACTTCTAATATCTGCATGGTTCTCTTCAAGGAAATCTAGTATGTGTTTTATTCAGTATTTTATACCCAGTTTCTTCTGTTGTTACTATCTTAACATTAATATGGTACATTTGTGACAACCAACGAACTAATATTGGTATGTCATCATTACTAGCTAGGATAATTACTTTAGTTGTATGTCATTACTTTTCATTAATGTCCTTTTTTTATTTTTCTGTTACAAGATGACCTCTACTTATTACTTTACATTTCATTGTCATATCTTCTTAAGCTCCTCTAGCCCGTTAACTTTCTCAGCAGAAGGTGTCTTTTGATTAGTAATATTGGATGCATATAACATAAGAAAATGTCACTCCAGAAGTAATATCCCCCAAAGACTTATGATTTCTTTATCTAAATTATACCAAGGAATTTCTCACGTTGCCTCTTAATATAGTATGTGGAGATATCAAAGTCACCTCCTAGTCAATTATCCCAAGAACTAATTAAAACCATTCACAGCTGTTAAACCTGCTGCACTGTATCTTGATGCCTAGACATACTTAAATAGGTTCTTTCACATACAGTCATGCCCTTTCTTTTTTTAGTGAAAAACCTCTGGACTCTATTAATACAGACTCTACTACCACACATTTTTCAGATCTTTACCATCAGTACTATTTATTAAATACTCTCACTTTTGGTGGGAAAGCTTTGCGCTTTCAGGTTTGTTTGCTAATTCACTCAATGATGCCCTCTTATACCTCCTGTCTTGAATTTCTACTGTCCTTTAAGTGAAAGTAAAAGATATTCCTGCAAAAAGTTGCTTTTATTCCCCTGCTTGGTACAGCATTTCGAGGGTCTCCAAGTAATACTACAAATATTTCCTTTGGCACTGTTTATTGTAGACTACTGGAGTCCCATACTTAAATATGAACTAAATTTTCACTGCTGTCAGATTCAACTAATCCAGTTAAATGACAGATTTCTCTCAGGGAACAACAAACAATTGTGTGGTCATGTGCCTATGCCTCAGTTGCCTGTATGTGGCTTTTCAGTTACCTATTGCTGTGCTGCTGATTTCCCTAGAAACTTCCCTAATGGCTTCATTAAGACCATCATTACTTTTTCTTCTAATAATTCTGTGGTTTTACTTGGACCCAGCTGGGTGTTCTTACACTCTTCATTATTGAGTCTCCTATGTCTCTGCAGTCAGATGTTGCCTCAAGATGGCTTCACTCACATATCCGATGCCCTGTTGGGGAGCTGGTAGACAGGCTCAGCAAAACACTGAAGGCCTGGGTCTGTCTCAAGCCTGTTTCATTGTGTTCAGATGGCCTCTTCATGGGTTCTTTCCATATGTTCTCACTGGCAGTGGTGCTGTAATTTTTAACTTAATAGCTCAGGGTTTCTAAGAGTGCAAAAGTAGAAACCCTTATGGCTTTATATGCCATACCATTAAATGGACATATCTCTCTGCCACATTTGGTTAAAATCTATCACAGGGCCTGCCTAATTCAGTACGTGAGGAAACCACACTAATATTTATGTATTGGCAGATGTGGTTTATCATGCCTGTGGTTGAAAACTAATTAATACAAATGAGAGGAAGAATGGTGCTGGGAAAATTGGACAGCTATGTATAGAAGAATGAAATTTGACTATTCTCTCACATCATACACAAAGATAAACTTGAAATGGATGAAAGACCTCAATGTGAGGCAGGAATCTATCAAAATCCTAGAAGAGATCACAGGCAGTAACTTCTTTGACATCAGCCACAGCAACTTCTCTCCAGACATTTCTCCAAAGGCAAAGGAAACAAAAGCAAAAATGAACTTTTGGGACTTCATCAAGATAAAAAGCTTCTGCACAGCAAAGGAAACAGTCAACAAAACAAAGAGGTAACCCACAGAATGGGAGAAGATATTTGCAAGTGACACTACAGACAAAGGGCTTATATCCAAGATCTATAAAGAACTCCTCAAACTCAACACCCAAAAAACAGATAATCATGTCAAAAAGTAGGCAGAAGACATGAACAGACACTTCTCCAAAGAAGTGGAGACATGGCTAACAGACACATGAAAAATTGTTCACCATCACTAGCCATCAGGGAAATTCAAATCAAACCACATTGAGATATCACCTTACACCAGTTAGAATGGCCAAAATCAATAGGACAGAAACAACGAGTATTGGACAGGATGTGGAGAAAGGCGAACCCTCTTACACTGTTGGTGGGAATGCAAGTTGATGCAGCCGATTTGGAAAACAGTGTGGAGATTCCACAAAAAATTGAAAATAGAGCTACCTTATAACTCTGCAATTGCACTACTGGGTATTTACCCCAAAGATACAGATGTAGTGAAAAGAAGGGCCATGTGTACCTCAATGTTCATAGCAGAAGTGTCCATAATCACCAAACTGTGGAAAGAGCCGAGATGCCTTTCAACAGATGAATGGATAAAGAAGATATGGTCCGTATGTACTATGGAATATTACACAGCCATCAGAAAAGATAAATACCCAGATTTTGTATCAACATGGACAGGGCTGGAGGAGATTATGCTGAGTGAAATAAGTCAACCAGAGAAAGTCAATTATCATATGATTTCACTTACTTGTGGAACATAAGGAATAAAATGGAGGACATTAAGAGAGGGAAAGGAGAAGTGAATTGGGGTAAATCAGAGGGGGAGATGAAAGATGAGAGACCGTGGACTCTGAGGAAACAAACTGAGGGTTATGGAAGGGAGAGAGGTGGGGCGATGGATGAGCCTGATGGTGGGTATTAAGAAGGGCACGTATTGCATGGAGCACTGGGTGTGGTGCATAAACTAATGAATCTTAGAACACTGAAAAAAATAAAATTAAATTAAGATGTTAAAAATAAATAAATAAATAAATAATAAATAATATAATATAATATTTAAAAAAAAAAGGTAAAAGGAAGATTTTTCCTCTGTTTAGATTTCACCAAGACCTGAAACATGGAGGACATGGTAAAAAAAGGAGAGAGTTCCAATGTTGAATAATACAGCAAATGTCTGCTATATTATGCAACCCTGGTCCTAAGAGGTTCAGGTGCCACTTTTGTATAGTTTTTCCTTTTTGTATAGCTTTTGTATAATCCTCTAAGAGTGAGAATGTATTATTTAAAATATAGTTGATCACTTCTTTTAATATCCAGTTTCTTGTCTAGATCCAAGAATTAACTCCATTTTCCTATTCATTTCTGTGATATAATAAAAATTTCTAATTATTAGGGTAACTACTTTACCAATTCTAGAGCCAGTTATCCCCAAATAATATGTGAATCTCCAAATTCCTATCCTGTCACATGGTCATTTTTCTGCTCTAACATACAAATATATCTGGTAATGATTGTGTTTCGATATGGATTTGATAAGAACAAATTGATGGTTACCAGGGGGGTAAGAGGTATGGGGATGTGTTAAACAGGTGATGGGGATTAAGGAGCATATTTGTTGTGAAGTGTACACAGTGGTGTATGGAAGTGTTGAACTATAGTGTATACCTGAAACTACTATAACACTGTATGTTAGGTAACTGGAATTAAAATAAAAAATTTTTAAAAAAGAAATTCTTCCTGGAGCATAATCTGTCCTTCTGTAAGATGCTCGAAGGCAAAATAAATGTTAAAGACATTTATCTGAAAGACATCTATTATGTATCTTTCTATAGATATCAATGTTAGGCTTTGTAAAAATTTCAATCAAGACTTGCCCATTCTTCCCAAGTTTCAATACTCCCCAGTCTTCAGGTGATTGCTAAACACAAAATGAAGATAATATCTAAGTACACCTCTTAGGAAAACAAAAAAAAAAGGAAATAAAGTATAAGAAGAGAAAGAAGTAAGCAAATATGCCAATTTACCATAAAGCCCAGGAATGAACTTATATTTTATATCCATTTGCTTGAAAAGCATAAAGAAGAAGAAACAAAAGAAAACTCTTGACCTTTTGACACAGAGAACTAAGCCTTAATAAATATGATCAAATCAAGGCTGGGAATCTGCTCATGGAGGTGAGCCTTGCCTCTTTCTGAGTTGTAGATATAATGAAATAAGATGAGAGAAAGGGAATGTATAGAGAGGCAGAGATATCTGTTGGGCCAAAGTTTTTTTTTTTTTTTAAAGATTTTTTTTAATTTTTATTTATTTCACAGCAGGAGAGAGATCACAAGGAGGCAGAGAGGCAGGCAGAGAGAGAGGGGGAAGCAGGCTCCCCGCCGAGCAGAGAGCCCGATGCGGGCCTCGATCCCAGGAGCCTGAGATCATGACCTGAGCCGAAAGCAGAGGCTTTAACCCACTGAGCCACCCAGGCGCCCGGGCCAAAGTTTTTAATACCATGATCAGCTATGCAAAGGCAGTTGAGCTTTTTTAAATCCAAAATTCATCTGTTTTTCCTATTTAGTCTCCACCAACATAGTAATGAGAAATATAATTAATATGGAATCCAACAGGTAAACAATCCAATGCAATAAAAAGTGTTTTTAGGAAAAAATATTGTAAGTTAAGTCCTCTATTTTTCATAACTTTGGGAATTAACACGTACAATGATTTACAGTAAAAACTATTTTTAAAAAAGACTGAAAGGATTATCCACAAATGGAAATTATACTGCTGAATTTCCATGATTTTCCATACTCATGTTAATCTGTTGTAAGATGTGCTTTACAGTTTCTATCGCTCACCTTTCTTTTGTTTAAACTTCTGCTTGAATACGTCTTTCACGAATATTCCAACTGAGACATTTATCTTGCAGAATGGATGACAGTGAATCTGAGGAGTATTATAAAACCAAAATCAAACTTGATTACAGATTTCAAAATGTCTATATAATAAACAAAGTGAAAATGTTCTGAGCCAAAACCACTTTATTTCTAGATGGGAAATTTGTTTTACAAATGCACGGTTTTTAACATGCTTGTTAAACATGATTGCAAAGTGAACATTTCAAAGGTAAAGTCTAACAATTGATGACTGAATATGACTGTCAATGAGAAAAATGGTAATATATTGAGATAGATGTGTACACAATTAATGACAATATTTAAACGAAGCTAAAGTATAATACCTGTCTATCTGTACTCAACCAAGAAAATGGAAGCAATCAGAATTTGAATTAGGCTACAAAAATAAAAGCATTTAATACAGATGTGGTGATTTAAAGTATTTTAATCAGTTCCAAGTAGGATATCAGACAAAAATTGCAGAGCATTTCTCAGTTATTTTCTGGTCCCTTGATGCCGGTTTTGACAGTGGTGCTTGGATTCTGTGGTTTCATTTGTGGCTTCCTGTTCCCAATCTTCCAGATGGTAGCAGAGGCAATAATATCCCCCAGAGAATCAGTTCTGTGGTTTTGGACGTCATTTCTGGAATAACAACCTACAGCTGGTGTATCCTTCCTGTTGTAGGCTGAATTGCATCCCCTCCAAATTTATATGTTAAGGTCTGGAGTACCTCAGAATGTGACTGTATCTGGAGATAGGGTTTTTAAAGGGGTAATGAATTTAAAATGAGGGCCCAAATGCAATGTAACTGGTGTCCTTATAAGAAGAGTTGATTATTACATAGTGAGATGTACCAGGAGCACACGTGCCCAGAGGGAAAACCCATGTGAAGAGGCAGCAAGAGGCTGCCATTTACAACTGAGGAAAGAGGCCTCAGAGGAAACCAATCCTCCCAGAACCTTGCTCTTTGACTTCTAGCCTCGGGAAGTATGAGAATATAACTCTCTGTTGTTTAAGCCACACAGTCTGTAGTATTTATTATGGTACCCCTAGGAAACTAATATACTATTATTCCTAAGACTGTTAACCTAAATTCTTGTACTTAATTCTTTCTGATAAAATACATTTTCCTTGGATTGAATACTAATGAACAAAATATTTCATAGTAAAATTAGGTAAGAGAGCCCTAGAACGGGAAATCTGAGATTGTTTATCTGAACTGTTGGGTTCGTAAGCAAAGATGATGCCGTTCCTTTCAAATAGGGAATTAATAGTGTATAACATGCAATGGCAACCAGTTAGTCAAATTATCCCTAAAATAGGAGACAAGACTCTGGCAGAGTGAGTGGCCGCTGAGTTTGACTAGTAAAGTTTGAATAAGGAGTTCAAGTCAAGTGAGAAAATGGTGGTGTCTTAAAGTACAGAGTTGAAAATGGAAAAATGACAATCCCATGGCTTAAAACATTATTTGAAAGAATGTTAAAAACTTGAATAGACAAAAGTCAAAGGAGAATATTTGAATACTCTGTTCGATGGAAAGCTACTGAGCGTTGGTTTTCATTAGGTAAATGTATTTTAACCATTTTATTTTAAAAATAAAATGAAATAAAATTTCTACCTTTGGTAAAAAGGAAGTACTCGACTAACCCTACCACCAGACTAGCCTTACCACCATAAATAATATAAAACTGAATAATATAAATTAAGTAACAGTTTCTTGTCAGTGAGTGACAGGGACCACAAGGCTATAATCCCTCAGAGAAGCAAAATTTATGAAGAGATAGCCAGGGCTCATGGCTTGTGGCAGTTTTTCCACTGAGGAGCCAGGAACTGAGGTTCACATAGAGCAGGGGAGCCTTACTGAGCTGAAGACTCTCTAGCCCTTCTTATTCTGAAGGTTGCTTTGGTATCTAATATCCTTTTATATGTTTCCAGAGAATCCTTTATCTGTCCTATTTTATAACACTCTGACAACTGGTATTCCCTATATGACACTGATCTATCCTTCTAGTGAAGGATTCCTCACCTTGAGGAATATCGGTGCATCTACTCTGGCTCAAATAAAAGTTGCTTAAAAAGGAATGATAAAGCAGGTTAAAAATATCAATCAACTTTAGGGTACACACACACACGCACTCACACACAACCAAATTAATAGTCATCCCATAAACAAACACTGTCTTCAATTATTATGGAAGACACATATACAAACATTTTGAAAAAAAAATCTAGTGTTTGCACTTCTCAAGGTTTTAAATTGAAAAATACATGCAGCAAAATTTTAAATTTAATGAAAAAATTCATCTTGAAAGATATTTGTTGACTGATGTATATGGAATAGCAAATGTTTTGAGTTCATTTATTCATGCTATAGATATATAAAACCAAATCACATCAACTTTAATCATAATTTTATGTTCCAAAAATGATCAAATACCCTTCCACTTCTGGGAGATGTAAATGTTTTAGAAAGCCTAATTTAATTTCATCCTGTATGTGTAGCTACGACTTAAACATCTTGAAGTTGTGTACAGAGTACTGATAGATAAAACCCACACATGTAAGGCATATTTTAACTATTTTCCATACCATTGAAATCATTTGATATAAATATATATTCATGATTTTAAAGAAATAATAAAATGATCTGTTTATGCTAGAAAGAATTTCAACCTTAGTATTGCTGAGCAAGAGTACAATGAATTGCCCAGGACTTGATTAATCTTAAAAAATATATAATAAAGTTGGTTTGATTACTTCTCTGTGACAATTCTGGTGGTTTTCACTTGTCCTCATTATTTCTCAGCAGTATCCAAACTAGAATATTTAAAAGTACAGAATTGAATATATCCAGATCGGGTAATTTAGAATGGTTATAGATTCATTGACACAATGAAGTTGTGTAAGAAGATGAAAGGGAAATTTTAAAGACTCCGAGGACAATCACAGAGAGGATGCTTGTTTGTCTCTCCGGTTCTGTGGGCATTTTACGTAGTTAATGCATTAAGAATTTATGTATGCTAAGTGAACTTCTATTGTTCAGTGGTAATGAGCTCATTTTGTGTCCTTGCATTTAATTCAATTTAATGCAATTAAATTTAACAAACACTTTTTTTCATTCCGTTCTCTACTAAGTGCCAGACTATTAGACGGAGAGAGGATTAAGATACTACCCTTGTCCTTAAGAACTTACTTTTAAGAGAAATAGACAAAAAAAGCAAACAAGCAAGCAAGCAAACAAAAACAAACTATGTGAATTTTGCCATCTATATTTGATTCTGTTTCCCAGACTTTATGGACTACATTTTCCCAATCAGCCCCACCAATTCATATGGTGAAATCCTAACACCTAGTACCACAGAATGTGACTGTATTTGGAATTTGGTGATAAAACCTTTGAAGAGGTGATTAATTTAAATTGAGACTGCTAGGATGGACCCAAATCCGATCTGACTTGTGTCTTGATAAGAAGAGGAAATTTGGGGGGGGGGGGAAGGAGAGGAAATTTGGGTATAAAAGGGACACCAGGGGAGCACAGGCACAGAGGACAGAGCAAGAAGGCAGCCGTCTGCAAGCCAAGGAGAATGGCTTCAAGAGAAACAAATCTGCCAACACCATGATCTTGGACTTTAATCTCCAAACTTGTGAGTTAACAAATTTTTGTTGTTTATAGCACCCAGTCTACGGAATTTTATCACGCTAGTCCTAGCAAATTATTATATCAGATGAAAAAAACCTATTTATTTTATACATTTATTTAACATATATTTGAGAACCTACTGTTCACTGAATTTTTAATAACGTAAAAACAATGAACAAAAAAAGACATCATGTCTGAAATATTGAATAAATAATAACAGTTTTGATGAGTGTGAAACATTTGTGTAGTCTATCATAAGAATGGACAAGAGGAAACCTAAATAAAATTATGGCACTTTTCCCTTAGGGAGGTAATTAAAATCTATTCAATTCCTAAAAGTCATATTTAGGCTAGGTAAGGAAGGTGGCAGAGAAGGAGGAAGGTATTCTTTGAAAAGGAAGCCTCAGAGAAGAGAAGCCACTGAACCTTGATTAAACTGAAGTCTAATTGGAAAAGTTATGCAAACTAGCTGAGAAGAAAGGGCAAGGAGACAAACCCGAGAGAAAGGTGAGGTTGGAAATAAGGGCAGTGTGCGGGTCACATTTCTCCTCAAAATATTCAAATGTCAGGAAAACATTTTTCAACAAAACAGTTTCATTTTTTTTTTTTATTAATTGTGCTTGTTTTTATGGAGAATGGGAAGGGGTCTCTGCAAGGCAAATAAAGATCTTGGTGGTAAAGTGATGACGTGATACTTCCGTGGAGGACACCACAGCTATGGTGAAATAACAAAGTGGAAAACAAAAAATAAGGTAGCCCCGAAAGTGGCATCACTTACTGAAACACATGATCGGAGGAGTGTGAGGTGGACCAAGGGCTTTGCCACTTATTACTGATGGTGGATCTTGAGTAAGTGTGCACTTCGCCCAGTTTTAATTGGCCATACTACATGGGGATACGTAAAATTTCCCAAACTCCACTTCATCAGGAGTACTGAGTAGTACCACCGTTTGCAAAGACGAGAAATCCCATCTTTACAGAAATGTTAGGGGAAAGGGTGCTGGTGCCCACCAAATTTCTTTACATGTGTCTTGAGAACCCTGTGAAAAAATTAAATGGCTCATGAGGACTAAGAATTGATTATTGTGGCTAGAATACTTTCATGCATTTTCTCCTCCACATTATCAGACATAATTAAAGCTATTCAGGAAGTTCCACAGACTTGGTGAATGTTTCCTGTTTCATTTTAACAGTGAGAGGAAACAAAGCAAAATTCACTTTGTTATAGAGAGTATTATAATATACATTACCATCACCATTCAGGTAAGGTATCTAAATGCTCAAGTATATTAAATCCAGAAACCAGATTTCAATCTGGTCACTATCAAAACAAAATTGGTTCCTTACAGTGATGATATCGTGATTTATTTCTTCTCAGAGAAATAAGTCAAGAAAGAATTTAAACCTATAAAGGCACATATTAGTAGCTGAAGATGGTTAACTAATATGGCAGAAAGAGAGGACTCAGTCCAATGGCTACATTAGGGGAATAACTGAATCTGAGACTTGAAATACTTAATGGTGAGAAACTGGATGATAATCCCCTTAAACTTTCAACACATGATTCTGGAACAATTTATATGATTGCCAGCTCCTCGCATTACATCCAGATCAGTGAAACTGGTAAAGTACAATAGTCTACTATGAAGCTTGGACAGAAAGACTTTTGGGTCTCTAGAAAAGACCACGATAGGTAGGCCATATTACTCACTAAGGCCCCTGAAGGATCAAGGTTTGCAGTTGAAGAGTCTGGTTTTAGCCCCAGATCCTGCGTGATCTTTCAGGCCTACCATACGTGATTACAAGACTTTACCTGGGGGTCTTCATGGGGTCGAGGGAGGGGAAGAAGCTGCCCACACCACACCAGCTTTGGTGCACAGCAAGTACACTAGTTTCAGGAGAAGTTGCAGTCACATCCCTCAGGCCAGCTATGCTCTTATGCATATCTGCAGCTCTAGCCTAAGCACCCCCATTCGGAGAACTTCTTATTCTGGGTCTTATCTAAGGCACTTTCTGCACTCTGACTCAGTAATTTTTTAGTAAAGACAATTCCAAGAAAAGAAGCCTGCAGAGCAATAGCTATCAGGAACATAGGCAAAAACAAACAAACAAACAAAAAATCCTAAGAAGGTATTAAAAAATGGAACACAACAATCTATTGAAAGAAATATACGGGGCGCCTGGGTGGCTCAGTGGGTTAAAGCCGCTGCCTTCGGCTCAGGTCATGATCCCAGGGTCCTGGGATCGAGGCCCACATCGGGCTCTCTTCTCAGCAGGGAGCCTGCTTCCTCCTCTCTCCTCTCTCTCTGCCTACCTCTCTGCCTACTTGTAATCTCTCTCTCTGTGTCAAATGAATAAATAAAATCTTTAAAAGAAAAAAAGAAAGAAATATGCATTTTGGCAAACATGATTTTATTTCAGGTATGGAAAGATGGTTCAACATTTAGAAATCATCCACTATTATCAACCATATTAACAATTATGGAATAAAAATCAAAGGATCATATGAATTAATGCAGAAAAATCTTGTAACAAAACCCCAAATTCATTCATGATGAAAACTCTCAGCCAAGTAGGGATAGAGAGGAACTTCCACAATTGGATAAAAAATATATGTACAACCATAAACAATTACAGCTGACATTATATTTAATGGTGTTGAAATTAGATCATAATCCTCCAAGATTTTCAACAAATGGTATCGGAACAATTGTATATCCCAAACAAATTAACCCATGTAGAGGTCTTACAAATTATGCAAGTTTTAACTCAAAATAGATCAAAGACATAAATGTAAAATGCAAAATTATAAACTTTTATAAGAAAACATGGAAGAAATGTTATATATCATTAGGCTTTCTGGTGAGTTTTTAGTTACAATATCAAAACCAGGCTATGAAAAAAATTGCTTAGTTGGAATGTACTAAAATTAAAAACTTCCGCTTTACAGCAGACTCTTAAAGAATGAATAAATGAACCATAGACTAGGAGGAACTATTTTTGAAGTACATGTTTCACAATGATTTCTGTCCAAAATATACAAAGAACTCTAAAATTCAACAGTAAAGAAGCAAACATTCCAGTTAATGTTGGGGGAAATTCTGAACAGACACCTCATCAAAGAAAATATACCGACGGTAAATAAGCATATGAAAATACGCTCATTACTTGTGATGAAATGCAAATTAAAATGACAATGAGATAATACTATACCCTACTAGAATGCATAAAACCCCAAAACTGACAATAAAAATATATGGCAAGAATGCAGAAAAAGAGGATACTCATTAATTACTGGTAGAAATGCAAAGTGGGTTTGGACATTTTGACAATGCAAAATATGGTCTTGCCAGATTATCCAGCAATTGTGCTCCTAGGTATATGCTAACTCATTTGAAAACTTATGTCCACATAAAAACCTGTATGCAAATGATTATAGCAACTTTATTCATAATTGCCAAAAACTGGAAGCAACAAAGATGTCCTTCAATAGATGAATGAATGAACTAACTGTGGTAGAGCCATAAAATGGAATATTATTCAGCTATAAAAATAAATGAGCTATCAAGCCATAAAAAGACATGGATGAATCTTAAATGTATATTGCTAGGAAAACAAACCAGTCTGAAAGTCTACATACTGTGGGATTCTATTTATGAGACATTTAGGAAAAAGGAAACACAATAAAGACAAGAAATAAATAATACTTTATAGGATTTGAGGTGTGGGTGTGTAGGGATAGTGAATGTGTGGGGGAATATTTAGGGCAGTGAAACTATTCTGTATAATATAGTAGTGGTGGAAACATATGATGCATTTATCAAAATGCATCAAATTTTACAGCATAAAGAATAAACTTTAAAATATACAAAAAAGTAACAATCATTCGGGAGGTCAGGTGATCACATGAAAGAACCAAAAATGTGACAAAAGAATTTAACTAAATTACAAACCTATGAAACAACTTTATTGAAAGTGGTGGGAAATAAGATTGTTGACCTAGGTAATTTTGGAAAACAGTAAAATCTGCAATGCTAAAGCCAAAAGGAACTACATGAAAGAATTATTCTCTAGTTAATAAAATTGTTCTTCATGGAGAACATTTTCAGAGAAGCAAGAATAGAAGCTTACAGGAATTAAAATAAAAACTTAAAAAAAAGGAATAGAAGGCTATAGTAATCTATGTAGTGATAAAGTTTGAGACATCATGTGAATTTAGGTTTATACTAATTAGATTTGTGCCTGTATTTCTTTCTCCATGTCTACATATCTGTATCTGTATTTCTGTGATATAACCAAATGTCTAATCTATATCTATGTGTACATATGTATGTGTATATACACATGTATGTCTACATATATAAATGCATAGATAGATGAGAGATAGATGTAAAGTGTATATATGTGGATTAGTACATATGCATATATTCCCTTACCCTGTTGGACAAAAAACCTTGAAGTAGTGATACCCCAGGTTTAATGAATACACTGAGCAACAGATATTGGTTTCTAGTACCATTCTCCAAGAAAAGAAATCAGACAATGCCTGCGGAGAAATGGCTGATTCTAGGACTTGGGCAGGAGATAAATAAGATGAGCTTGGAGCACGTCGAATTGCCCAAACTAAGGAAGTACTTACTTGGGTAAAAGAAATAATGATGGCAGTATGTCAAAGAGACACAGAGCCAACAGAAAGATCTAAAATCGAAATAACAATAAAATAGTATTGCATCATAATCCTTAATATAAAATATATATCCTGAAGTCCATAGTGTTGTAATTAAATGATTCAATAAATAAATAAGTGCTGTAAAATACGCACATTTTTCATAGAGAAAATTTCCAAGTAATTGATGTACGTTCTTTACCCTCAAGGAAGTGAACAAAGCTCCTTATGCCTTAGGGGTGGGCTGTCCATAATGACTGTATTAGAAACTGTATAGAATGAAAATCGGGTGGGGACAAAAAGATTACTATAACAGTAGAGAAACATGACAAAAACACTAGGTTATCAGGGTTAATATCAGCAGTGTTAAGCCATGTTTCTTTTTTTAAAGCCATGTTTCTAATATGCACTCTTGATTTAATGCAATGACAACGACATTTTATTTCTATAGTTTCCTCCCTCAAATGCCAAACTCCAGTCTTTTCATGAGAAAAAAGTGTCAAAAAAATTCCAGTGGAGGGCCATTCCACCAAATGCCTGACTAGTCTTCTTGAAAACATCAAGGTCAATGAAAAGAAAAAATTCTTTGTCACTATCATAGCTGAAAGGATCCTAGGGAGACGTAACTACTAAATTCAATATGGTATCCTGGATGGGATCTTAGAATTGAAAAGGGTCATTAAGTAACAACTAAGTAAATCTGAATAAAGTGTGAATTTCAGTTAATCATAATTCATCAAGATTGTTTAATTAATGGTGACGAGTGTACTGTTCTAATGTAAGACGGTAATAGGAGAATCTGAATGTGGGGTATATGGGAACTCTTTGTACTATCTTTGCATTTGTCTTTTTCTCCTTCTCTGTCCCCATCTCCATCTCCATCCTTGCCCCCTTCCCCTTCTACTTCTCCTTTCTCTTTCCTTTCCCTTCCTCCTCCTCCTCCTCTTCCTCCCCCTCCTCCTCCTTCTTCTTCCTCTCCTTCTTCCTCTCCTCCTCCTCCTCCCCTTCCTCCTCCTCCCCTTCCTCCTCCTCCCCTTCCTCCTCCTCCTCCTCTTCCTCCTCTTTCTCCTCCTCCTCCTCCTCCTTCTTCTTCTCCCTCTTCCTCTTCATACCTCTAAAAGAAAACATGTCCAATACAACACATCTTTAAAATAAGGAATGCTGATAATTGTTTGAGTTTGCTATTCAGAAATCCTTTACATTTTAAAACTTATTCCTTCTTCTTGGAAATATACACAATGGCAGGTATGCTAAGGTTATCCCCATGAGTTTTCAGTATCACAGTCAGGAATATGAAATCTGAGTTAACATAGAGTACATTGGGGTGGGGGCAGTAATTAATTGTAATAGATTGAAAGGATGTACACAGACCCAGAAAAGGAAAATTTAGAACGCAGAAAAAAGGAAATTATCACCCCTTATCTGATCTAGTTTCGCAAAGCAAGATGATGATTTTCTTTGCCATTTCTTTTAGATATGGTGCTGAGTTATGCTCAAGGTTGGGAAAGGTTCAAGATTTCCTTTTCATTGAAAAGGAGAATCTAACTGAAGCTGAATTATAAGATTTATCTCTAAACCACTTAAATCATTTGGAGCTAAGACATGAACCAGGATTTCTTGAGGATTCTCGTGATTAACATCAGGTGAATTTATCATTTCTGCAGCATTATTTGGCTGTGTTTATCATATTGTTTTTTATTAGCTTACTATCTTATACTGTCTTAGAATTAGCCTGTATGGTTTATGACTATCAGTGAGCAGCTGCCACACTATATGGTTATGAACCAGGATGACATCTTTTTTAGACAACTGCATGGGTACAAAAACATTATCACTGCTTCTTCTGCCTTGTTCTTAGACCACATGTAAGTATAGATGGATTGTTATACCAGTGGCTATTGAAGGAATCAGAATATAGTCCCAAAGGGTGACTATTAATGTGACATAATGGCTATAGATCAGTGATGATTTGTTTCTGGAACTTCAGAAAAGACAATTATGAAAAGCCTTTTTTAGCATATTGACTGAAATACATCTTGAAACAATCTCTGAATATGATCAGTTAACAATTGCTCATGGGACACATCACTTGAAATTTCACCATCACCAGGAGTACTTGGCATTTTGATGAGCAGCCAGCATTCACTGGCCCCAAAGTAGTAGGATGTTCTTGGGGCTTTGGAAACTGGATTTGGTATGGACTGGAAGTGGGAAGGATTTTCCTGTAGGCTCACCATGGGTATGATACAGACGTGTTAACTTAGATAAGGACACAAGAGGGAGCTATTTTCAAGGAAACTGGCCATGTTCAAGCAGTGCGCTTTGGCAGAGGAAGAAAGTCTGATCAAATTAAGAGTGGTCAGGTGAGCTCATGACTCAGGCTATATGTATGGACATTCTGACCAACTTAAAATTGGCAAGCCATCGCTGAAACATGTGAGCAAATATTCAACCTTATTTGTCATGATCACATGTCTAACTGTTAAGTTAGACCATTGAAATTTGCACCTTGGAGTCTCAAAATTATGTATTGCTATTGCTTTGAATGCTATATTATTTCCTGCAATAAATTCTATCTTAATACTAAGTCCTCTTAAGGCAGGGGGATGCCTGTTTTGTGTCAGGAGTTTCATTGTGAATCTGAAACTAGACCTCTTCAGTCCACTGAGCAGAGTGGATATTAGGGTTCCATAAATAGAAATACAGCCATGATCAATGGATCCAGTAGTATCATACCAAACATAATCATTTGCACCATAATTTATACTGGAATTTTCCTTTTTATTTAAACAAAAGCTTTAGAGAACAGTAATATGTATGCTGAAATGTGTGCAGGTCATAAATAGATATGTGGATGAATTTTCATAAATTAAACTTTTCTGTGTGGCCAGCACAGGAAATGTAATATTTTTAGCATACCAGAAGCTTTCCAGTCATTATCTCCCTTCAAGATAACCCTTCTTCTGACTGCTAATTACATTAATTTGGTCTGCAATTGCTTAAACTTTCTAAAACTGGGTGATACAAGTCATAGCCTGCTGCACTTTGAAGATTTCTATCACATTCAACCATGCTGTTGTGTGGAACAACAAATTGTTTTTGCTCATGGCTGTATAATATTCCACCATGTGAATACACCATAATTTATCTCTGCGTTTGGAAAGCCATTCTTTTAATTTTTCATCTTAGGTTTTCTCAAGAAAAATGATTATTATCTTTTTATCCCACATTAAAAGATAGACAAAAACAATTATTATGATTGCAATCTCTCTCTGAAAAGATGATTTTTTTTTGTAGCTTACTTCTTATTTAGAATGTTCTTCCTACNTTTTCTCAAGAAAAATGATTATTATCTTTTTATCCCACATTAAAAGATAGACAAAAACAATTTTTATGATTGCAATCTCTCTCTGAAAAGATGATTTTTTTTTTGTAGCTTACTTCTTATTTAGAATGTTCTTCCTATAAATGATCTTTATGTCTCAGTTTCCATTACTGCCCCCCTTATAGTGGCTCAAAGCCAAATTTTCTATCCTTCAGCATACTTGTTAGCATTCATCATGTGCCTAGGTTGGATATTTGGACCCTGTGATGAAGCCTGATGCCACATTTTTCTTACACATCTGTTTTTGTCTCTTGGTTAGCTTTGTTGTTGCTCTTTTGCATTGGAAAATTCCTCTCCTTTTCCGTATAATTTACAAAAAAACTTACAAATAAAGGTAATGATACTTTATATAACGTATATATATACATGCAATGTGATAGCTTTTCAGACTGCCTAGTCAACCAAATTGTCAGAAAGAGAAATCCTTCACAACTTTTTCAAGGTTGTCATTTTACTTCTATCCACATAGAAATTGTATAGAGAAATGCATAATAAGTTTTATCTCAGGGACAGGATTTTGTAAGTAAATTATTTTAAAAATATATACACGTTAGGTTTTTTTTCTCATTTTATTATTTGCTTAGTTTTTTATGAAAACAGGAATACTTTAATATTAAGTATTTTAACAATAACATTTTGTTGATTTTAAAAATTGAAAACCCTATCTACCATCATAATCACTGGACATATTTTCTGCATAAATCTCAAGATGGTATTTCTTGCTCCAGAAATATTATGAGAATCCTCTGAGGGCTTGTGGCATATGATGCAAAATATGCAAGTAGATTACTTTATTCTCATTTTAAACTGAAGACTTTGAAATAGATGCACACACCAAAGATCCAGTAAATTGAAAATGCTTAATATTCCTCAGTAAAATATCTTTGTTTTGCTTAGATATAAAATATGTTTTAATATAAGCATATATTTTCTTTTATTTATAATTGAAGAGACTTTAAACAATTCACTTATGAAAATGTAGGGAAAAATGAACCAATTTATGCTCCTTGAGTGCAAATATACTGCTTTCAAATCTTGTGCTTCTATTTCTTTAATTTAATCTCTGAGTGTTCCATTTTGATAAAAAAAAAACTTTATGGATCATTAACTCTATTTCATAATGACATTTCATAGTCTAACCAATACTGGATGAACATGTCAACAACTCTCATAGTCATATGACTAAAACTGCTGGTGACAGAAATAATTGGCTAACTACCACTTGTTGACCTCCAGGGGTAAATGATCAAAATCTTAAAGAAAATGGTGTTATTTTGAATAGCATTCTGTATCAAATTCCCATTTATCTTCAAGATGAATAAAACACTAAATTTTATAAGGATTTGCAGAAATGACTCACAAATGTATCCCCCCCCTTTTTTTTGCATTTTCTTTCATGTTGTCCTTATTTGACTGAGAATACAGAGTATAGAAAGGTATGTCATCAGGAATTGATATTACATAATGAACACTTCCTTGAACACTTTAAAAGAAATTATTTATAACATATTTAGTTGTATTCAAGCAGCAAATGAAAATACCTTCTAAATCTATGAATAATTCTTGAAATATTATATTGAACACCTGCTTTAGTTTATGTATACTAAATGTAAATGCAAATAAATATATACATATGCATATATATGTGTATATATATATTTTATTTTTGCTATGAAGACAAAAAGATAATAATAGGAGATTTCTTTATATTTTAAAAAGTTGAAACTTTGCTAGTTCTAGTTAATATAAGTGGCTTATGTTCACCATAGTATTATATTTGAATATAAGGTAGATGACCACTTGAATCTGAAACATATTGGAATGTTTTTGGGAGAAAGAATTTGAAAGAAGCAAATAACTAAAATTGTGTGTGTGTGTGTGTGTGTGTTTGATTAAAATTAATGGTTATCAGGGATGAATGAATGAGGCAATTTTTTATAAAGTCGGAAGTAGACAATTCTAGGTAATTTATTAGTTGTAAGATATCAAGTACATACACAACATCTACCAGCCAGTACTACAGAGGCATATTCAAAACAGATATTGACACAATGATCTTATATCAGCAATTAAAAATCTGGCTATGTATACTTCTGTGGGCCAAAGGATTATCATCTTCTTTCTTAGGGGAAAATAAAATGAAATATAAGTAATTAAATGAAATCATATTTGTTTACATATTTTGTATATTATTTTTGTATAAATGCATAATTTATATGCAATATATTAATGGATGATTATAAATTTGAATCACATATATCTTCTCCATTAGATTGATTTTACAATATTAATGCATTTCTGAGTTTGGGAAAATTACCCATGATTTGTTCTTTGTGCACTTGTTTTAGTATATCTATAAATAACGTCAAGAACCAAACTTAAAAGTAAATTAAGAATATAATTCGTTAATGCGATTTCATGGTTAAATAAACTTTTTGGGAATGACTGTTATGAATTGCCATGTTATATCAATGAAGAAATCATGAGGGTGGAGAGACAGAGAGGCAGATATAGAGAAATTCATAGGGAGACAGAAAGAGAATTTAATGTTTACTCTTTTGACCAATTTATAACTTTTTTTCTCATCACACTTTTATTTTCACTTTTTTTCAACAATATATTTGAATCTGTTTTCAAATGGCAATTTTCTCTTTTCCCGTTAGAACACCTTTTGAAATGTGTTCACTTGCGGCTTTTCTGTCTCCTCAGGGTTTCAAAGGAAATCTTGCAATTGTGAGGTGCAAAATCATAGGCTCTCTTCTGCATAAAGAAGAAACTATAATTGATGTATGGTCCAAGGAGAGGTAGCTGCTTCCTTCCTTTTTTTACCTTACATACATATCTCAAGTCAGACATAGTCAGCATTTTCCCAAAATATTATCTGATATTTCTATGGCAGCAAACTTTTACTATTTTGTATTCAGTCTTTTAGGTGTTTTTCTAGGGTTGATAAGATTCTTGAAGCCAGGAATTTAAGCATAATAATTGGGCCTCTTTGCATCACAGACTGCACACTTAATAAAAACGGCACGACATAATATCTTATAAAAAAGTTATTATTCTCTGTGAAGATAATATTTTCAGTTTGGGTAGTGAAGGATGGAACACTTTCTACACATCACCAGAACTCTCAAGCAAGGATAAAGAGCTTCTGGTTACAGAAAGTTGTTCATTAAATCTCCTGAAACTCAAGTAATAAGATAGATAAAAGTAGTATATTTACATATAAAATATATTTAATAATTTTATTTTCTTACTGCAGTCATTGAAGAATTACTAAACATAAATATCTCAGAAAAAAAGTTAAATGTATTTCTGATAATGCTGCAATTTGAGAGATTCTGAAAAAACATACAAATTGAGACTGACTGTATAGATTGCATATTAAAGCAGTATCAGTAGTATGTTCTTATAGAATTGTCATGGTTGGGGGTGCCTGGGTGGCTCCATCGGTTAAGCATCTGCCTTAGGCTTAGGTCACAATCCCGCAGTCCTGCCACCAGCCAGACATCAGGCTCCTTGCTGAGCAGGAAGCCTGCTTCTCCCTCCGCCAGTCTCCCTGCTTGTGTTCTCTCTCTGTCTCAAATAAATAAATAAAATCTTTAAAAAAATATTTTCAAGGTATAATATGTTACATATTCTTACATATTATACATTATTTTTATGTATTCTAATATGATTCATATATTCTTATATGATTTTACAACACTTGGATTTAGGGATTCTATAATATGACTAAATTCTATACATACCTCTTATCTTTCAAGACCTTAATACTCAAGTATAAATGAAAGAATGAGTGATATATTTAAGATGAAGAAAGAAAGAGAATTCAATACTCTTAGCCTACTGTTATCACCACTGAAACTCTGCTATTGAGTATATCATAAGAATTTAACACTCATAATCTATTGGTTTAAAAAATTTAATTTCTTGGAACAATGTAGAAAAGAAGATATCTCTTTAGGAGAGACTAATGAATAGTAACATAAAATATTTAGGAAAATATTTTATTTTTATAGTAAAGCAACTCAGGGTATCAGTATTCATTTTTTTGTCACGTGAAATACATATTGTTATGTTAAGTGTTTGAGGGAGATAACTACTGAACAAGCACTTTATATGAATTAATTACCTAAAACTGATCTGCCATCCTTTATCCAAAATATTCAAAACTAGATGCCTTTCAGAATTCAGGTTTTTTTAATTAAATAATTTTAGACAGTGTATATTTCATGTATTACTGATAGCTCAGGTGGGGCCTGGAGCATTAGTTAGCATCAAGCACATTAATATTTACAATTAATGTGATTTTAAAAAGACTATTAATAGTATTAAAGTTCATTTAACATTTATTTTTAGGGTAGTAAATTTATTTTTTATTTTTTATTTTTTATTTATTTTTTTTTTTAAAGATTTTATTTATTTATTTGACACAGAGAGAGAGATTACAGGCAGGCAGAGAGACAGGGAGAGGAGGAAGCAGGCTCCCTGCTGAGCAGAGAGCCCGATGCGGGCCTCGATCCCAGGACGCTGAGATCATGACCTGAGCCGAAAGCAGAGGTTTTAACCCACTGAGCCACCCAGGCGCCCGTAAATTTATTTTTTAATTACAGAATAATTTTAGACCATAATTATAACTGGGAGAAACTTGGCATGTCTGACTCCATATTGCTTCTACTGCTGTGACCTACAGCTTAGAGACTTCCTCTTATCCCTGCATAGAGGCATAGTACAGCTAAGATTTGCAAAAACTGCTTTTAGCCTGAAATCTATCTCACCTTAGGAGATAAGGAAATGACTATGTTGTGTTTAAGATTTACAGGAACAACATGACCAGATTCCTGTAGGCAAAGATCAACTGACCAAGATCAAAGAAGTTACACAACCTTCCTTCAGTGTCTACAGACTTCAGTCATCTTTTGACTCCAAATGTCTCACTTCTGTTTACTAACATAGAAGAAGTTGGATTTAATGCTGAAGGGAGATGATTCTTTAGTACAATAGGCCTCCATCGCTTAGGTTTGCTCAATTTCTGAATAAAGTCACTTTCTTTGTCCCAACATCTTGCCTATTGACTTATTGGTCAGTTGTGCAATAGAAAGAATGAGCTTGGACTTTGGTTACAAATTTGGCAAGGCTGCCAGGACCTAAATGCTATAATTAGTATAGCATTTGTTATTTCTAAGAGTGATGCGTAGTAAGTCATATACCAAGATAAATATTTGACACATGCAGTAAGTGTTAATTACTCTGGGCATTTGAGGATCTTTGAAAAAAAAGGTAAATCAAACTGTCGTCACCACCATCATGTTCAAGTTGAACATTTGATGATGGGAAAGATGTAAGGTCCTTAATTACTGAAATGGTACAGGGTATCTCTACTCCTTGTAAACACCTCTTACAATGGTATCTGCCTCATTAACATAAATTTCTATCCAAGCAGCCTAAGACCAAATATGGCCTGAGCACATTTTTTTGTCATGCCAAAAGATACTTTTTTTCAAATAATTCACATTGTCATGCTCCTCACCACAGCTATCCTTATATATTTCTCTGTTAAACCCCATTTCAGCAATTTCACTTTCTCTCAAGAAATGCAGAAGCAGTGCCTCACGGTCCATGTGCACCATGTCTTGGATGTCAGCTCTCTCTAACTTATTTTATAGATGTTGACATACAGAGCAGAGCTGGAAGTGATTTTCTCATTAGCGACACAAATCCTTTCAAAGTCTTCATTTTAAAGTTCATTTCCAAACATCATTGAGTGCCAAAATCTGCACCAGGCATTTGCTAGTGGTGGCTTACCAGGCTGTTATTAGCAACTGGGTACAGCATTCTTAACAACTTTCATGAAGCCTGGAGTCTGAGAAATCTGTTGACTGTAGCCAGCACACAGTAAAGCAATTGATCAATCAATCTGTGATTATACGTGTTATTCATGGAGGATAAGAATCCTTGCTCCCAGTATTGTATTATAGATTTACATTGGTTGGGAGTAACTGCTGAAAAGATCACGTTTTGCAGAACTGGAAGGTAATGTGTGGGGCAGTTTTTCTAGAAAAATAAAATTTTACACTTTTATTCCCATCTATCTTGCTTACAAATAGTCTGTGCTATTGATGCAAAGTAATTATTGAAGGGGTCAGAAAATATTTCAATTGTTACCTGTGCTTTCATTTTCTTAAATAAAAATGCTTATCTAAATTGCATGCACCTTTCAAATATATCAGATGCTGTCTTTTCCTACATGAACTACAAGTTTTTCATTTATGTGCCTGCATTAAGAACAATTATAGTGTGTTTAGTGCCCTTCAATATTTTATGATATTTTCTCAGAAATAATTATATTTTTTAAAGGATACAAGCTTAGGCCAGGGTGGTTTCACTAGTGTTATAAATTTGTTTTTTTTTTTCCAGGACTAAGTTTTTTATCATATATTTAACGAAGAGTTTTATAACATTTAATGATAAATTTTTCAATGTGATTTTCAGCTGTTTCATGGTCAGAAGTTTTTCGTGTTAAATTTTATTTTTTTACACTATGATTATTTTCAAGTTTCTATATTCAGATCTTGAATTTCGTACTCACTTTCAAAGTTTGAATCAGCATGATATAGCCTGTATCATTTCATGACAAACTGCCTACTACATACCATGTTCACTTCTTCATTGAGTAGCTTCTCAGGTAACACAATGTCAAGATCTTCATTGCCCGCCTCACTGAATGTTGCTCTATTTTCCCTTAGTTCTTGGTCATTGCTATCACCATAAAACTTCAATAACTTTGCTTTGATTCTTCAAGCTATGCTTGGTGATGTCTGCTTCTCATATAATCCAGTATGACACCTCAGAAATGTTCAACAGCACAAATTCTTTACCTATTTCTTAGGTATTGATGTTGACAGCTACCACCTTGTCACCTGACTTTACCCATGCAGGTAATTTTATTTTTATTATTATTTTTTTTAATTTTTTAATTTTTAAAATTTTTTTTCATGCAGGCATTTTTATACATTTTTTTACCTTATTGCATTTTTAGATTTTCACAGAATAATTAAGCAAAATAAAAACATCAATAAACTAAATATTGGTAATTAGCATAGGCATTTGCTCTTGGTAGGAATGCTAATAGTCCCCCATGCCATCCAGAAATTAAAAATACCTCTGTGTTCCCAAAGCTTTTCCAACATCATGATTTTGGATCAAAATACTGGGTCTGTAAGTCATATAAATTATTCAATGCCTTGAAATATGCAGAAGTAGCAACATAACTGTATTCGCTATAAAAAGTCAAAAGAAAACATATCCATTGCATTTGAAAAATTTATGTAATTCCATTGGTGAAGCTAAGAATTAGAGTTTATAGTCCATCTACTGTTACTTCTTCACTAAACACTGAATTTAATAAACAAATACAATAATATATTTATATACTAAATTACATATAGTTATAGTCATTGATATTCTCTCACCTGATCCCCACAAAATCACTGTGAAATAACGTACATAAATATTACTATCATGTTCTTATGGGTAAAGACATGATGTTTGAAGGATTAGATAAATGGCAATATATGAAGAAAAGATAGTTATTTGATTTTTACCTTTCTAAAATATGATATTCTATCACACACTGTGCAGCTGTTACTGGCTTTGCCTTATAAAAATTGATTTTGTAATTAAATACCAATGAATGTGATTTACAAAACATAATAGAAAACTCATGAGACAATTCATGGTATTATCTTACACATCAGAAAAAACAAACATAGATTATTACCTTGCCTGGAAATCACCTACCATGAATTTATATAAGATCTTAATTTCTACATATAAAATTCATTCATATTTTTATCCTAATACAAAATAAATATTAGACTACTCATAGGTTGCATCAAGAGTGCACATGATGGGTCTAATCTTCAACACTGATTGATTTATAGATTGTTCAATTAATTCTATTAAGTTTTTCTGTTATAAATAAGTTTGGCAGATCTCATGTAGAGCATGATGATTATAGTTATATATATAACTTTGATAACTTATATAAGTTATGAATATAGATATAGCTAACTATAATCATCATGTTCTACATGATGATTATACACAGTAGTGTATATAATACGATAGTGTATTATATACTTGAAAGGAACTAAGAGAGTAGATCTTAAGTGTTCTTACCATCAAAAAAGGAAATGGTAATAATGAGAGGTGAATGGAGGTGTTAGCCAATTCTATAGTGGTAATCATATTGCAATATAAAAATACATTAAATCAACAGATTGTACACCTTAAACATACACAGTGTTATACAGCAGTTATATCTCAACAAAACTGGGGGGAAAGATCATTGAATAAATATTTATGTGCTGAACCCTCTGCTCTGGATTAAGAAATAAACCTGTAGACATGTCTCTACCATTAAAGGATCATGTACTTTTCTAGAAAGACATTCAGATTATTATTAATGAATAATATAATTCCTCAAAGATACAAAAAGTATTCAAAATTGAATAATTATTACATGACGGAGGTGCGATTCTCCAAACCAAGGGTTATCTTTGTTCTCTATAACTATACTAATAGACACTATAACTAAGTTGTGTCTAGACTCACAACTTTTTCTGAACTAAAATATTTAAAATCTAGTTATACCATATTCCATAAACTGTATGTGCATTGAAATACTATGTAATTATTAAAATTATGTTTTCAGTCAATGTTTGAAGGTATGCAAAAATATAATGAATATAATGGCAAGTAACACAATTGGATGTAAATTATTTGTTCAGAATGAATGAAATTTCATTTAATTAATTTCATGCCCACACAAACCATGCACTTTCAGAAATATAGACTGGGAAGAAAAACATCAAACTGATGTTTTCATAATGATGTTGCATAATGCAAATACCAGCAACATTATTTATCTTAATTTCTATTTTCCAAATGCTCAATAATGACTTAATAAAGACTTAATTAAATGAAAAAATATGAAGTTCTGCATGAAGTGTTGGATCCCTTTCTCTTTACTGCACTAAATTTTTAATGTGTAATACATAAAATTAGGTCAATCTAGAAGATTCTTTTTTTAAGATTCATTTTAATATAGCAGGAATAAAGGAGTTAAATTATATAGTTTTCTATTAAAAGAGAAGTGACAGTTGATGAAATATTGGAACTAATGTTATTGACTTCAATTTATTATATAAATATAGACTTAATTACTTTGGGACATATATATGTACATATGAGATGTGGCTCTCAATGAATATATTCCCACGATTTTTTTCAAGTATAACGTCTCATGCTTTCTGCACATAAGATTAAAATAGGAAAAAAATTTTAAATAAAGTCACTGAGCTGTTAATAATGTAAAGTGGGTGCCTTATAAGACTGCATGCTCAATGCTTTTAATTTAAAATGAAAGAAGCATCTTAGAAGCACTTATTTATAAACTGGAAAAGATGAATGCAATTAAAATAAATTGGCTGGCATGGGTTAATTACCTTTTTCTTACATTTCTCGATGAATCTTTTCTTTAAGCACAGGTTATAATTTAAGTCAATATAATTTTCTATAGAAGTATCCATATGAAAACCAAATTTTGACTAGACATTATTTACTCATGTCATTTTCAGACCGTTGGACCTCTTTTCACAAATCATTAATATAGTTCTCCATTATACTCTTCAAAATCCTAATTTAAATAATCCTATTTCTGTTTGGTAGACATTGAATCATGAATATGGAATGATTTCACCTGACTTCACTTGAAATTCACTTAATTTTCAACTCTGTTAGCTGTGAGGTGAGTAGAAAATAATTTAGTTCAAAATTGCAGTACAAGGTGTGCTTCTAGCCTAAGGAGAAGCTTTCTGCTCAGTGTCTTAAATTGAGTTGTGATTTATTTCATAGCTTTATTTAAGAATGATTACATCCAAGCCATCCCATTTTTTTTCTTTGTACTTGTGTCATTGTTTATTAATTTCATGAATATTTGTGGCAGCAAAGATTGGTCAAGTTCCTGTACCTTGACTTAAATCAGGTGAAGTTCAAGACATAGACCTGAAAACCCCACTCCCCTCCCCTCTCCCTCTGTCTCTTCTAACTCTAAACCTTGCATAGCTAGTTTGGTCCTTATCATTCCATTCTTGTGACAATAGAGATATATAATAAGTGAGTTCCCCATTTTTTAAAAAGATTTTATTTATTTATTAGTCAGAGAGAGAGAGACAGAGGAAGACAGAGGGAGAAACCAGGTCCCTGCCGAGCAAGGAGCCCAGTGCAGGACTTGATCCCAGGATCCTGGGATCATGACCTGAGCCGAAGGGATCTGCTTAACTGACTGAGCCACCGAGGCGTCCAGAGTTCCCCAATTTTTAATATATACATTATTTTTGAAGGGGTATGTATACACCTGAATACACTATTGGTGTGTTGACTGTTGTATTAATAAGTATACAATTTTCTTACTATTTGACTATGTGATTCTGCAGTCAGGAATTTACCCTATAGCAATGCCCACACATATGTGCAAGGGTATATCTAAGACAATAACTAGTTCAATCTGATTTATAAAAGTGATAATTTGAATATTCTCAGCAATAGGAAAATGGCTGAATAGATGATTTTACATTCATATATTAGCTAAATTAAAAAAAGAGATAAAAATATAGAACCTACCCATAATCTCATCTTTACTGAACAAAAGCAATTTTCTAAAACATGTTTATATTCAGATTTCAATGATTGTATTGAAATAATGTATGCAGAGAAAACACACACAAAAAAGTGTGAGTTTGTGGTTGGCTTTGAATGACTGCGTCTTTTGTTCAAATTATAAGAAAACTGACCTTGCCTTTTTAAATTGCTGGAGAAATAATCCTTCCCCATGTTTCTGTTCTATATTACATATTTTTTTTGTTCTATATTACATTCTTAAGCCACATAGGCAATATTCCTATAAGTAAGATGCTTAAAAAAACATTTTAATGAACTATACGGTATTGTCCACAGATAGATAATTAACATGATAATAGTGGATCCTCCCACTAAGTTATTTGCCTTACCCAATAGAAGATGTTGCTTTTTCTGTCAAAAGTTTAACCAATAATACAAATTTCTCCACTTATATAATTGCTCTTTTGCTCGTGTTATCAATTTTCCCATTAATATTTAAGTATTTTTCAATTCAAAAAGAAAAAAAAATTGGAAATACCTTTTTCCTTTATTTCTGTGGTACTACCTATTTCCATTATTCATCCTACCTTTTTAGACACTCTTCTAGTGGGCCTAGTGTATCTGGAAAATATCAGCATCTTCAGGGCCTCAGCATCTATTCATCCTTTCCTTCTCTGACATCATTTTCTGTGTATTCATTTCCATTTCTGTCCCTTCAGACAGCACCTTGTATAGATCTGAGAGCTCGTTCCTCTGTATCTTCCAACCAAGTGTTTGCCTCATATTCTAAATAATTTATACAATTTCTTGCTAGATATTACACTAGCACTTCAATGCCAATAATTGCAAAATAAATGTAATACCATGAAACATTCTGCCTGAAATATCAAAATAAATGATCCATCACAGAAAATCCAGAATTCTAGCCCAAAATCTCAAAACCATTTTCTCCCTCATCATTACACCTAATCAACAGTGAAACACTCTGAACCTGTCAAGTCTATCTTCTTAAATCTCTCACGTATGTTCAAGTATGTATCTCTCAAGAAACATCTCCATGCAGACAATTATTGCTTTACACCATAATTATAAGAAATTATCTACTAAAATCTCTTTGTTTCTTTTTTATCTCAATTCTTCTCTCACGACTATCCATTCTCCAAGATAAAGCTTAAGGGATGTCTTGCACAGCATAGCTTTGATAAAGCCACTGCTCTGCTTGCATGTCCCCAGAAGTACTTGTTGACTCAAAAATACAAGTACTTCTTCCTTAATATTGTTATTATTATATTCTTCCTTAATAAATTAAGGAAGAATAAATTAAGGAAGAATTAGTATTCTTCCTTAATATCGCTTAATATTGCTACAAGTTGTGACTTCATGGTTTCCATCTTTTGTCTCTTCTAGTTTCAGATAGATACCTGCATTTACCTGGGTACCACTATACTTTTGTCCTTCTGAATCAGTTCTGAATAAAGTATGTTATAAATGTTTCATATTACATTCCACTTGCTCCAGCCCCTTTAAGTTGGAAAATTATTAATTGAGCCAGTCTCTATGGAAAAGACTTTTTAAAAACAAGCCAGATTAGATATCATTCCTGAAGACTTAAAATCTTGTGTTTTTGTCTGTTATAATAAACATCACATAATATTGTAAATGTCATTCGCTCAATAGTTTCCCTATCACAGGCTACCAGACAACGAGTACAATGTTCTATTCATTATAGAATATATTTCACTGCCCAGCAAAATTTCTATTACAAAACAGGCGCTCATGAAATATTCTTCTAATACATGAATGGATAAACGAAAGAATGTGGTGAAAACAATACATTTTGCCTTCCCTGGAAATGAATTTAAAAGTTATAATATTCACAATGTCTACTTATAAAGATATTTTCCTAAAATATATCATATTTAACATTAATCTAAATTAGCATGTCCTTAAAATACTAAGCAAGATTTAGTATAGCAAAGTTATTCATCGGAAGTCAGTTAAATTGTTGGGGCGCCTGAGTGGCTCAGTTGTTAAGCGTCAGGTCATGATCCCAGGGTCCTGGGATGGACCCCCGCATCGGGCTCCCTGCTCAGTGGGAAGCCTGCTTCTCCCTCTCCCACTCCCCCTGCTTGTGTTCCCTCTCTCGCTGTCTCTCTCCTCTGTCAAATAAATAAATAAAATCTTTTTTTAAAAAGTCAGTTAAATTGTTAATCCCATCATGTTTTAATTATAAACATAGCGAGTTAAAGTCACTCATTAACATTTCTCTCATTGAGACACGAGGTCAATTTTTTCTTCCCTAGAATATTGAGTGGTCTGTGACTGTTTTGACCAATAGACTATAATGGAATTGGCTTGATGCCCACTCTAGGCATAGGATTCCCTGAATCAAGAGAAAGATTTAAAACAGTTGGTTTGTGATCCATTCACTCCCAATACTGGGAGGACAGTGCACAGTTGAAAAGAAAAGAAGGTATTTTCTAAGAGGAAAATTGTTACATGTAGAAGACCCTTGGATAGACAATCCGGGCTAAGTTATTTATAGTAGATAAATTCAGGATCTAGGGATTTATGAGCTGCAGATCCCTAGAGAATGTCAAGGAAAAGAAAGAATTCCTCCAGTCGGGAATTGGAATGCATCATTACTTAATTGCTCATTCTGCTGTGAGGTAATCAACCACAAGGAAGCACCTGGAAACCAAATCTATTATTCTGACTAGGAAGTGCCTGTCCAGGGTGGGAATTACAGACCAGGGAAACAGTTCTTGATGTCCCATGCTTCTCTGCCTTGTCTGACTTCCTTCATTTCCGAATTATTAGTAAAGACAATAATCTCCAACTCAATTAACCCCTAGATTTGTGAGCCTTATTTGATTATCTGATTTTTTTTTGCGTTAAATCATTGACCCAGAGAAGTGTAGGAGGAAAAAAAAAAAAAAAAGTTGTGGTTTTAAGAAACTAAGCTTGTGGTTGCTTTTCACACAGTAAGAGATAACCAGTAAAATGAAGAAAATAGTTTCAATTTCAACTGAAAAATACATGAATAAAAAAAAACACATCCACTAACTTTATTAGGATCTGAAAGCAGGACATTTGATCTTTTTTTTTAAGATGTATTTATTTATTTCAGAGAAAGAGGGAGACAGAGAGCAGGGGCAGGGGCAGAGGGAGAGTGAAAGAATCTCAAGCAGACTCCCTGCTGAGCACAGAGCTCAGTGTGGGTCTCCACCTTACAACCCTGAGATCATAACCTGAGCTGAAATCAAGAGTTGGATGCTTAACCAACTGAACCACCGAGATGTCCCAAGACATTTGATCTTATGTAAATAACAACAGAATAACTCAACAAATGAAACTAATTTCATTTATAACAACACGTTTGAGTAATTTTCAAAAAAAAATTGAAAACCTGGGGATGTGTTCTGCAAAAATATACTCTTTTATGTATTGAAGTTGTCCATATTTATTAAGACACATATAATTATTGCTGGTAGCACTAACGGTGGGGCAAATTAAGGTGCATGGCAGGTTCTGCACCACTGGTGCTTTCAAAAAGAAGAAAAATACAACATTTTAACAGGATTCTACCAGCTGTGCTCAGAATATTAGTGCTCTGGCAATAATCTCAGCATAGCACACACCCTGAGGTGCTTCACCTACCTCCTGCTGGGAGTGGTGCTAAGCTTGCATACACACTAGATGTCCTGCATAAGTGGCACCTTGTATTTTAATGAAGAACAGGAGATAATGACCTTCTGTTATTTTCTGTCCAAACGAACACCTAGCTAGAAAAAGGCCATATCAATAAATCTAATTTTAATAACAAATTCTTAATCTTTGACCACAATCCAATTGCTCATGAAAATTACCATTGTATATGGATAGAGAAAAAGTTACTTTAGGAATATGTTCTACTACTTTGTCAAAAGCACATTAGAGTTGGCCACAGGGCACCAAGATTTCCTCCTTCAGGGCTCAGTCCTTTGATGACCCAGCTGCTGGGAATGTTGCTTGAAGCTGCTGTCATTTCCCAGGAATAATAGCCTTTAGTTGAGGGAGATGCGTAGACCCAAAACATGCACCCTTCAGGATTGGACATGCCTAATGTCCAATGACTGGTCAAAGTTGGATTATAAAGACACGGTCTCTCAATTTGCATAATCTGTCACTCTGCTGCTAGGCACATACAAAGTAAAGACTGTTATGTTTTCTTGGAGAATTGGCCCCCTTATCTTTATGTAATACCTTTATTATTCCTGAGAACTTGTATTGCTATGTCTAAAAATAGTATAGCTACTCCTGCTTTCTTTCGATTACTGCTGGCATGAAATATATTTTTCATGCATTTACTTTTAATCTATACATGTCTTCATATTTAAATTGGGTTTCCTACAGACAACATATAGTTAGGTCTTCCTCTTTGATCCACTCTGACAATCTGCCTTATAATTCGTGCATTAAAAAAAAAATTGGTGCAGTTAGATGATTGACATTCACAATGATTGCTGATATAGCTGGATTCAGGTCTTCCATATTCATTACTTAGTTTTCTATTTGTTTTCCTTTGTTCCTGTTGTTTTCTACTTTTTTCTGCCTTGGTGGTTTTTAATGAGCATTTTTAAAGATTACTTTTTCTCTCCTTTCTTAGTGTATAGAATCTCTTTTTTTTTGTAGTAGTAGTTATCTTAGAGTTTGCAATATACATTTACAGCTAATCTAAGTCCTCTTCCAAATAATACTATACCACTTCACAGATCGTGTATCTTCTACTAATGAAATAATCCTAATTCTTCCCTTCTATTCTTGTATCATTGCTGCCATTTATTTCACTTTTACATAAGCATACATAAGCATCGAGTGCATGTGATATGCAGATAAGTGTACATAATGGGTGCATCGTTAGTATTATCATTTTGGAAAAAACTTATATGTTAGATCCCTTATGATAAAAATATTTTTCATTTTACTTTTACTTAGTCCTTCTCTGACACTATGTAACTGATTTTTTGACCATAGTATTTTCCTTCCCCAAAAAACTTCTCTTAACACCTTTCTGCAAGGCATATCTACTGACAAAAAAAAATCCCTTAATTGTAATTTGTCTGAAAGTGTCCTTCTTCCTCATTTTTGAAGGATGTTCTCATTGGGTACACATTTCTAGGTTGGTGGTTTTTGTTCCCTGAACTTTTAAATATTTTACTCCATTCCATTTTGGCTTACAAGGTTTCTTAGGAGATTCAGACGTAATTCTTGAATTTTTTCCTCTACAGGTAACATGTTTTGTTTTGTTTCTGTTTTCCCCTCTGTCTTCTTCAGGATGTTTTCTTTATTTTGAAGATGCTATGCAGTGGGGTGTGTGTGTGTGTGTGTGTGTGTGTGTGTTGCATTTATTATGCTTAGTAGTCTCTGAATTTCCTGTATCTGTGGTTGGATGTCTGACATTAATTTGGGGGGAAATTCTCAGTCTTTATTATTTTATATATTTATTTGACTTCTTTGTCTCTTCTATGGGTGTTGCCATTAAACATGTTACACCTGCTGTAGTTTTCCCACAGCCCCTGGAAATTCTGTTTTCTTTTTTCCACTGTTTGTTCCCTTTGTTTTTTAGTTTTCGAGGGTTTTATTGATACATTCTCTAGGGCAGAGTAGTTTTCTCCAGCTCTGTCCAGATTACTAATAAGACCATAAAAGACATTCTTTTTGTCGGTTACAGTGTTTTTGATTTCTAGCATTTCTTTCTGTTCTTTATTTAAATTACCATCCCTCTGCTTACGTTGCCCATCCGTCTCGTATGCACTCTACTTGTTCCATTAGAACTCCCCGCTGTTTTAAATTCCTGGACTGGTAATTATAATTATTCTTGCCACCATGTCTGGTTCTGATGCTCGCTCTGTCTCATCCAATTGCATTTTTTTGCCTTTTCGTATGCCTTGTAATTTTTTTCTTGACAGGCAGACATGATGCATAGGGTAAGGAAACTGCCTAAAATACTTCTTTAGTAATGTAATATGCGGTGTGGGGAGAAAGAAAGCATTCTCAGTCTATAACCTATAGTTAAATTTCAGTCTTTTAGTGAGTTTCTGGAATGTGAAGTTAGAAGTGCTTCTCCTTTATTTTCTCCCTGCTTCGATGGTAGAGAATGGCTAGAAAGAGCTGAAATTCAGTCTTTCCCTTCCCCAGGTGAGTTAGGCTCTGATAATACCGCAGCAGGATGGGCCCAGGTTAATTAATTTCACCTGAGGGTATAGCTTATTAAGAACAGAACCTATTTCAAAATGGTTCACTTTCCCCTTCCCCTGCTGAAACCTGCAGGAATTTTTCCCCAATATTTATTGTGAAAACCTGGCTGTGCTCCTGGAGGGAAATCTCATAATCCTGTGGGGGCCCTATGTCTGTGCCCCCCTCCCCTTCTCACCCCACAGGGGCAGGTTTTAACTCTCAGACTTGTCCACACTGAGCAACCTGCAATTTATGGATTACAGTTCAGATTTTCCTCTCTGGCACTGGTTCCTGAGGTGGTTTCTGGTTTCTGGTCGTGAGTTTCTGCTCTGGTAAGTTGAGACTCCTTGCACCTGCCATTTTCTCTCCAATCCTGTGGGCAGAAGTTTGCCCTGTGTCTTCCACTCTATTATGGATTCAAAAAGAGTTGTTGATTTTTCTGCCTGTTCAGCTTTTTTGTTGTTATGATGGACTGAAGACTTCCAGGGTCGTTATATGTCGAATGGAAAATGTCAAAAGTTCAGAAATAGCAGATGTAATACCAATGAATCACCAAAGTTTAATAGTAAATTAGTAAAGGTTTGTTTTGCACACACCAAGGACAGTTCATGAACTGGGAACACTCAAACAAACAAAAAAATAGAATGAGGTTCAGAGACCTATTGTTATGAAGAAGCTTAAATAGTGGGGAGGCAGTGACTATTTTTCACAGTGATTAGTTATAAGATTAGAATTTTATTAAATTCCAATAGGGAATTAGTCAGTGATTACCTCATACCAATTTTGGAAAACAGTTTAAGTTTTGCTTGTGGTTTCTAGAGGCATAAGTAAGAAATGACCCAGGTCAAGTTAGTCTTGCAAAATAAGCTAAATTAAGGTTTGTTTGTATGCCTAAACTGGTTTTGTCTGCTCAGGGGATTTTCAAGGCTAATCTCCATTTGTTTTTTAACAGATACTAGAAGCCTCATGGACATATTTTAAATGAGGTTTAAAAGTTATGCATATGTATATATTATGAATTGCTACTTAGTAAAATATCGCTTTAATACATTCACTGAGCTTTAAATAATTAATTTTGACAAAGTTTACATATATTTATCATAATATTGGAAAATACAACAATTTGCAGCTAAACATTATTAAATGTATATATAGCACTTATTCTTGGTAGGGAGATTAAATGAAAGAAAAGTTAACACTAATTGAAAACTCTTGTCATCTTCATTTTAAAATTTTCCTTAATAGACAAGTCTCAGAACCATCTTGAATAGGATTAAAAATAGAATTTTTATTGCCAAAATTAAGCTGTATAGATTGTTTAGGTATTAAAATCAGTATGAAAAGACAATAATTTTAAAATTTATTTGAAAAACAAGACTTTCTAACAGCAAAAATTGATTATATGCAGCATTCATTTAATTACAACTTTCATATTCTTCTCTAGGTTCTTAGTTATAAAGTTGGCAGGTAGTATTTTGTACAAAGTAACTCTCCTATTAAAGATATATAAAGACAGGTCTACTCTCAAGGCACATATGAGAAAATTTGACCACTTTCTTAAGTTAAAGATGAAAGGACCCAATTATGTTTGATGTCAGTGTTGAGTGGAATCCTAAGGCAATAGAAGGATCCCTTTCCTGGGATGCTACATTTGTAGATCATTCTGAGTCTTGCAAAAGGATAGGTTTCAAGACCCACGACTATGAATAAATAGGATGTCTGGAAGGCCATTCTTCATTTAAATGCATTTTAAATTACATGGAACTCCAATATATGAGCAGATACGTGACTCTTATGTTTATGTCCTCTTTATTTCCCTCTCTTTCCCTACACTTCTCACTTTCGCTACTCATATACAGTGATTTAAAAAACTGAATTTCAGAATTTGTATTCTATAGTAGAAACAATTATATGTTAAGATATCGTTGCATTAATTTGCATTGCGACTTGTCTATCTTCATGGCATTAACCTTTTACATACGATCATGTACTTGCATAAATGTGTGCAATATGATACACATTTCTTAAAGTAGTTTCTCACTGTGTATTAAGCCACATTAACAAAAGTAATTTAGTAGAATAAAAATTTAAGCTGTTCATATGAATAACAAATATCAATATGAAAAACCATATATTTCAGTATTTTCTTTAAAAATGTTGAATGTGTAATACAAGCCTTATATGCCCTTTATATATCTTATATAATACAAGCCTTATATGTCCTTTAAAAGACAGGAGTCAACTCATCAGGCTGTGCTAAATTTTGAACATTATTATTTGAATTTTCCATCGTCCACACATTTTATTTGCTATCAATACCAAAGATAACTTAAGGAAAATGTTATCCTTTGAATGTTTTGCATAAAAACAGCTGAACTCCTCCTTGTACTTTGGAAGTCTACACAAGCACTCTTGCTAGCATTCCTTTTACCAATTTTCTTCATTAAGAAAAGAAAAAAGAAAAAATAATAAAACCTAATAAAAGCAAACATCAGTTTTAATAAATACACTCAAAACTTGGGGGAGCACATAATATATTTCACAGCTTTCCTCCCTCTTCTTGGTTTTTCTATTCTCTTCTGAATTTTATCTCACATTTGATTGAGTTCATTATTTTTTTTTTTCTTTCACTCCTTTTATCTCTCTCTGGCTTGAAAAGATCCCAATGCAATTAAATCTAGGCTCCAGTCTGAACCAGATTCCTTATATATAAGGATTTCCATTCGTTTTACACATTTTCAAGCATAGGTGAGGTGAAGATATATGTATATACATATATAAATAAATAAATATTATTTTTATTAATTCATAAATATAAATAAATACATCTTTAGTATATATTTATAAATAAATATAAATAATATATAATATATAAATTTATATTTTATATTATGTAAATATATAACTTATATAAATATATATGTATTTGGTCTTATCTTGGTAGCTCTTTACAAATTTGTCCCCAAAAGCTTTTTTATCAGGTAAGGATAATGCAAGATGCTTAGTTACTCAACTGGAGATCTCTTCTTGGTCATCTTTTGACTCACTGTTTAGCTCTTCTCTCTCTCTCTCTCTCTCTCTCTCTCTTTTTTTTTTTTTTCCAACTCCATAATGTTCAGGTCTAAGTTGGGTCATTGACTCCTAATTCTGTTCTATTCCTTTGAAATGATGGGAGTTTCCTGCATTCAACCTGTACCCTGTCTACACAGGGGGTCTATTTTTCCAAAGCTTGGTCAGATCAGGATGAGCCTTTCACAGATCTTAAGTGGCTCAAAGATGTGCAACTGTGTTCCTCTCTAAAGGGGAGCCATCCAAGTTTATCTGTGGCTTGGGAAGAATAATGAGAACCTAGCGTGTGTCTTCCCATGCTTTTCCCACATTAAGAGTGAGCATTCATCCTTATGGCTCAGAGCCTCACATACTGAGAATAAATAGCAAAATCTCTGCTCATTTAATTCGTGTTTCCAGACTCTGCCTCTTTCCTGGAGAAGGACGCTTGTTTCTATCAAGTCTATTTTTAGAGTCAGAGCTCTTCACACTTCTGGCACTATACTGTTTTAGATCCTCTTGACTTGGAGTTGAACTCTCCTCCAAAAAATTTGACAAAAAATTAGGCACGTTTTTCATTACCAAAATAGAAATGTGGGCATTTTTTAGTAGTCCTACATTTTTTTAAAATTAATCTCATGAGTACTGCTCTAAATTAGATAATCATTGAGTTATTACAATCACATAGAACCCCACTTGTTAAAATTGTCTTCAGACTGGTAACAAATGAGTAGATTTTTTCTGACAGGGACAATTTATCTCTTTTGGGAGACATTGGCAAGATACAATCGTGATACTTTTCATTTTTTTAAAGTGGATATGTCACCGTATAATATCATTACAATGCTATTGGCTATATTCCCTGGGCTGTAGTTTTCATCGCTATGACTTATTTATCATGTGAATATCATGTAATCTATAGAATTGTCTAATGCCTATATTGTACACCTGAAATTATATAACATTTCATGTTAACTACAACTGGAAAAAAAAAGGAAATATGTGTTACAAGGTAATTTCTTAGGGTGTTCTGTATTTTGTGTCTTTTGTGTCTCAAGTAGTTTGCTTATTTTATCAAAGTTATTGAATTTAGTGATATAAATTGTTCCCATTTCCTTACTATCCTTTTCTAAATATCTGTAGAATTAGTAGGAAAGTAATCTCTCATTCCTGATACTGGTAAATTGTCTTTTTTTTTCCCCCTGCTTAGTGTGTCTAGAGGTTTATTAGTTTTATTGATTTATTTTAAAAACTCATCTTTTTGTTTCACTGATTTTCTTTTTTTTTTCTCTTTCATTGCTCTATGCTCTGATATTTCCTTTATCCTGCTTATTTGGGCTTAATTTTTTCCTTGTTTCTTTTTTTTTTTTTTTTTTTTTTAAAGATTTTATTTATTTATTTCACAGAGGGAGAGAGATCACAAGGAGGCAGAGAGGCAGGCAGAGAGAGAGAGAGGGGGAAGCAGGCTCCCCGCTGAGCAGGGAGTCCGATGCGGGCCTCGATCCCAGGACCCTGAGATCATGACCTGAGCCGAAAGCAGAGGCTTCAACCCACTGAGCCACCCAGGCGCCCTTTTCCTTGTTTCTTAACTGAAAACTGAATTGATTTATTGAATCCTTTCTCTGTATTAGAATGACCATGTAATGCTACAAATTTTCCTCTATTGTTTAGGTGGCAGTCATCATATTTGATAGTCATCATATTTGATTAATTATTTTAATTAAGATCAAAATAATTTCTCTTTGCTATGACTTCAGATCACTTTGAAATTTAAGCGGAACCTTCCACCTTGATCTTGAAGTATGTCTCCACTAGTCTTGCCAATTTAAATTTCATATATACTTTAGATATGAATTTCAAGTTCTACTTTAAAAAACTCCCTTCAGTAATTTGATTGACATTGTATTATATCTAAACACCAAATTCAGAGATAATTGAGATTATTTACATATCGTTTCAATACACACCCTTTAATAAAGTTGTTTCATGTATTTATAATAAAGATTTTTTTATCATTCTGCATAGCATACTGAGCATCTCTGGGCTTTATAAGTGATCTCATCTAATTGCATTAAGGTTCATTCTTTCTAAAGTTTAGTGGGTGTTGACAAGCATGTATTATCATGTATGGACAATTATAGAATCATACAGATTCCATTGCCTTAAAAATTCTCTATTCTTAGCCTATTCAGTTGTCCCTCTTCTTTTCCAAAACATTGACAATCACTGAACTTCATAGTATATCTATAGTTTTGCCTTTTCCAGAATGTTATATATTTGCTATTATACAGTATGTACTCTTCTTAGACTGACTTCATTCAGCATTTAAGATGGCTTAATAACTCAATTTTTCTTAAACCACTAAATAACATTACATTGTTTGTATGCACCACAGTTTATCCATTTACCTATTAAATGATATTTTGGTTGTTTCCAGTTTGTGACAGTTTTGAAGAAAGCTAGAAATATTTACATGCAGGTTTTTGTGTGGACACAATATGAGTTGAGTGGATACCTAGAACAGTATTTGTTGGATTGCATGCTAAAACTCTGTTTTGTTTGTTAAGAAACTGCCAATTAGTTTTCGAAAGTGGCTGTACCATTGGGAATTTGCACAAGCAATGAGTGAGAATTCCTATTACTCCATATTCCCACTAATGTTTGGTAATATCCTTTTAAAGTTTGTGTTATTTTGTCTTAGCCACTCTAATAGTGTTTAGTGGTATCTTCTTGCTTTAGTTTTTAGTTCCAGCACCATGTGTTGAAAAAATATTCTAAATTGAATTGCTTTTGCTCCTTTGTCAAAGATCAATGGACAATATTTATGTGTGTCTAATCTGGACCCTCTATTCTGTCTATTGATTTATATGCTCTTTCACCAATAGCATGCTGCCTCAATATTGTAAATTTACAATAATTCTTGAAATTAGTGTGCATCCTAAAATTATTAGTAAGAGCTTCCTCTTTTTCTATTTTTTATTAAATGTGAGAATTGGTATCAATCATTCCTCAATTGTTTGGTAGAATTCACCTGTGAAACCAACTAGCAGTGATTTCCTTCTGAAGAAATTTATACTTATTCATCAGTTTTCTATAAGAGATACAGGTCTTTCAGATTATCTTTCTCTTCATATGAATTAACGGTTGTTTGTGTCTTTTAAGAGATTGTTCCATTCTTTTCGCATCATCAAAGTTGTAGGTATAAAGTTGTCCAAATAGCTCTTTATTACCTTTTAATGTTCATGAGATTTGTAGAGATGACCCCTCTTTTATTTTTCATGTTGGCATTTTATATATTTTTTATCAATTTGTGTAGAGGTTTATCAATTGCATTGATCTTTTTAAACTTTTAGTTTCATTGATTTTTTTTCCTCTATTGTCCTGTTTTATTTGGTTCTGCTACTATGTTTATTATTGATTTTTTTCTATTACTTTAGGCTTAAATTTATCATCTTACTGTGTCCTAATATGGAAATTTAGATTATTCCTTTATTTAATTTATTTTTTTTAAAGATTTTATTTATTCATTTGACACAGAGAGAGAGATTACAAGTAGGCAGAGAGGCAGGCAGAGAGAGAGAGGAGGAAGCAGGCTCCCTGCTGAGCAGAGAGCCCGATGTGGGCCTCGATCCCAGGACCCTGGGATCATGACCTGAGCCGAAGGCAGAGGCTTTAACCCACTGAGCCACCCAGGTGCCCAGATTATTCCTTTAGATCTTCTTTTTTTTTTTTTCTAACCTGTGGACTTAATACTATGTATTTCCCTCCCAACAATTTAGATAAATTGCATTTTCAATTTCATTTAGTTGAATACTTTTTTTTTTTTTTTTTTTTTNTTTTTTTTTTTTTTGGTTTCTCTTCAGATTTCTTCACTGGCACAGATGTTATTTTGCAATATGTTGTTTAATCTCCTAATAGATGGGTACTTTTCAGTTACCTCTTTATTGATTTCTCTGCATTCCATTAGAATCCATTACTAATCAGTATGATCTGTACTTTTTAAAATTTGTTAGCTGTTTTTTTTGTTGGNTTTTTTTTTTTTTTTTTTGCCCAGGAGGTAGTCTGTCTTGAATTTTCATGTTGACGTAGGAAAAATGTGTATTCTGTTCGGTATTTTGTAAATGTCAATTAGAACAATTTGGTTAATAGTGTTACTCAAGTTAACTACATCTGTAGTGATTTTCTGCCTGCTTCTGCTATCAGTTACTAAAAACAGGGAAGTGAGTAGTAGCAAAACTTCATATTGGATTTGTCTAGTTTGTCTTTTTGTTTTTTTAATTTCAGTATGGGAAGTTTCTGTTTCTCTATTGACATATCTTCTAGTTAACTAATTTTTTCCTTGGCCATGACCAATCTACTGACGAAACCATCAAAAGTATCTTCATGTCTTACAGCATTCATTGATCTTTATTATTTTGTCTCTCTTCCAATTACAGTTTTTTCGCATACTATTCATAGTTATTTTAAATTCCCTTCTGATAGTTCCAAACTCTCTGTCATATCTAGATCTAGTTCTGATTATTCCTTTTTCTCTTTAAAGACATGTAATTTAGATTGTGATTTATTTCTGAAAGCTAAACATTTATGTTTTGGGTACTTGGAACTTCAGTAAACAGGGCTTTAGTGGAGGTTTTATGTTAATCCAGCCAGAAGTTGGGTCCTGGTTAACATTTGGTGTACTTGTAGGTGCCACTGGTGTCTGCTTCCTCTAGTGTCACAAATTCTGACTCCTCTTGTCTTTGGGTTATCTAAAACTCCTTAGATTCTATGTCTTGCTGCTTTTTCAGGTTACCCACAGTTATCATACCGGATCCCTGTTGGTGGAGTGATGCAGCATGTGGGCCTGGAAATATCCTCTAATCATACAATCAATTTCCAGTCTTTTATGTGGCCCTGTTCCCCTGGGCTATGACCTTGACTTAACTTTGTATCCCTCCTCAGTTGAGTGAGATAGGAAACCTAGAAGGGACTGGAGTCCAGGACATTCCCTTCCCCCAGGTAGGATAAGGCTTATGAAGTCTTTTCCCTAGTAGTAGGTCTTTGCTTTGGAGAAAACCCTGAGAATATTTCAGCAAGTTTATTTCCACCTCCCCCTGCCAAAGCCAACAGGGCACTTTTATTGGCTCTTTACTTTCAGAAACTGATAGGGTTCCTGAAGGTGAGACCCATGAAAGTGTGAAGTTCTCCATGAGATTATGAGCAGCAAGAGTGTCCCTCAGCTTGTCCAAGCTCACCTCCAGCCCAATCACAGTTTACCACTACCAGTTTATGACTCCAGCCCTTTTGCTTCAGATAAACTAATCTTGGCCATGACTCTGATTTCTCTGAAACTCTGAAAGCTCTTTCCAGGTTTCAGGGTAACACTTTGTCATAGGACCTCACTGTCAAAAGCTAGAAAAGTTATTGATACTAGTTTCTTTAATATTTTTCCCCTCTTTTTGTAAGGACTAGAGTGGTCATTTCAAAGCTCTTAACATGCCAGAGCTGGAAACCAGAAGTGTGTTAGATTTTTAGAATTCTGCCTGACATTTGTTTCTTTCACCTACATATTTCAACTCATTTCAGTGAAATGTAATCGATCCTAGTTTGGAATTTCCAACCTCTATCTTTTGCTTGGGACTGCCTGATTTTTGCAATTTTATTTTATTTTATTTATTTTGTAATTATTTTTTATCATTATAATTTTCTTCACTAACTTTATACCACATACTGTTTATATATTTTTAGAGCATGAATCGTTAAGTCATCAAATTAAAAACTGGTACGTTTACTCTTTTCTGCATTGTTGCCTGCCCAACTTATACATACTTCATGTCATAGATTGAAGTTCTATTTTTTTCAAATCCAAGAGATTCTTTAGTATTGTTTTACACATTCACTGTAACACAGAGTTTCTAAATACTTAGTCCATTCTATGTTCTTCATTTCTGTTTGTGAGAAGAAAAATCTCCATCAGTTTATTTTTGTATTTTCTAAATAAATACTCTAAAATTTCCTTTCTGGTAATACACTGTTTTGCCTATACTTTTAGTGGTTTTTGTTTGTTTGGAAGGGAGAGAAACTTCTATTGAACCACTACCACTTACTCAAATAATGAGCTTTCATTACTGTCTTTTATTTTTTTAAATCTCCCAAGACACTCAAAATCTCCAATTGTTCAAAACTTGCAAATATAATTAGACGAAGGTGGCTTTTGTATGTGTTTACTTCTTTGTGTTTGAATTTTACTTCAGTTGCGGCCTGGTAAATTTTTACTCTCTCTGAGATATCATAAGATTTAAAAAAGATGTCTTTCATGCACCTATTTATGATATCAAGCAGAACAGTTGTCTGAATAACCTCGCCTACCATTACTGGAACTGAGAATTAATTTTTCTCACTGGTGAATAAGAAATGAAGAAAGAATATTAATACAAGTGCATTTTTGTATGTGTGTGTATATAGGTCGGTATATGTACTTCTAGACCCTAAAACATGTACAATCTTTCTATTGGCAGTTAAACATAAAGGAAATGGTAATGATGCTATTAGTAGTAAAACTACTAATAGTTTAAAAGCATAAAGTTGAACAAAAATCAAAATGGCTGCACTAATGCTTCATTGAAGTTTGATTTTAAAGTAACCCTTTTGCTGCCTTTCACAAAGCTCCCTTCTTCCTTTCTCAGCCTTTTGGGAACCTGGTACCACCTTAGGGGTTGACAAGGGTGGCTGGTGACACATACACAATTCTTGCCAAAACCAGCTAGATCCTGTATTTCCCCATAAAACACTGCAGCCCCTTTCTCTGGGAGGGCTTGCAGTTTTCGAAGACCTTGGCCTGCTGTAGCCTCCTTTACAAACTCTTTATCCCAAACTCTGTCTTTATAATATATTTTGACTCCAAAGCATGAAGGTTGGTTTTTGGTAACAGTAGTAGTGTGAGCATCAGCAGTGAAAATCAAAGCAAATGGATACTTTGTTATGTCATCCTTAGGAGTTAGTAACTCCAATAGTCTTAAATACGTATGACAGGAAAAAAGAAAATACTAATAGGATCGAAATATAATAGCAGTTTTTACATTTTGACAAATACCTCATTGAAGTTATACTCAATTCATTTTATTCTGAAAATGATACTATGAGGTAAGTATGGAAATTGTTTCCATTTAATATATGAGAGAAATACATTTTGAAAGTTAAAGCAATTTTTTTCAATGGTCTACAGTTAATTAATGGTGGAGCTGTCTTAAGAATCTAAAAAATCAATGACTATTGTATGTGGCCTTTGCAAGTTGTAAAGACAAAGGAGCTAATTTTAATGGACCCATAAAACACTTCAAGTGATTATAATGCTACACAATATTTTTAAAATTCTATCAAACTATAGTTGAGGGTTTTTCATGGTACACCTTTTGGCCAAAGTTCAATTAAATTCAAGTTTATTATACTCCTAATCCTAACAACAAAATGTATTATGTAGAGCTGCATTAAATACCAAAGACCCTGTGGAATTAGAATGAGAAATTAGAATGAGAAAAATATTTAGAACATTGAAATAATGAGAACACCTGTGAAAAAATAGTTGAAGCTAATGATCATAGACTACTGATGAGCATGAATACTTTTATTTTAAATAAAATAATAGAAAAATATCAAGCTCTTCACTGAATATAATGATTCATATCCTTTTGGTGACATTAGACCAATTTCAGCAAACATTCCACAAATTATTATCCATTTTCTTTATGGCTTCCAAAGGAAAATATAAACAGATTTTGAGTAAAGTTTTCAATGTAGAAGTCAAACTTGAGGCCCTTTGACTTAGTGTTTTCCAGATCAAATGCTGGTGTCACCTCTTCTCTCATCCAGTATCCATGACAAACCTGACTTTCTCTCACTATCCTCCTTCTACTGCATACCTTGGACTGGAAATTTCCACAGTCAACCAATCTGTCATGAGCTCTTGGTCATCCCAGGATTAGCCTGAATCTTGTGAACCTAGTAATTAGTATTTACTAGGAGGAAAAAGCACAACTATATGTATTGTAGTGACACAACAAGTAGATATGTTTATTTTATTTATTTATTTATTTATTTTAAAGATTTTATTTATTTATTTGACAGAGAGAGAGATCGATCACAAGCAGGCAGAGAGGCAGGCAGAGAGAGAGGAGGAAGCAGGGTCCCTCCTGAGCAGGGAGCCCGATGTGGGGCTCGATCCCAGGACCCTGAGATCATGACCTGAGCTGAAGGCAGAGGCTTTAACCCACTGAGCCACCCAGGCGCCCCAACAAGTAGATATGTTTAATTGCAGCTGTGTAAATGACAAACTATAAGACATTGATGATTTTTTAAAAATTTCAACCACTTTTTAAATAATTTTATACGTAAAATATATAGAAAATAATTGGAACAGATAGTTTTAATGATTGACATGTTATGACTTTTGTGTCCTATCCATGAAAAAATATATATTTATTAACATGTATTATTTGTTTCACAGATAAAGGTCTGTGAATCATCAGTCTTACACAATTCACAGCACTCACCATAGCATATACCCTCCCCAATGTTCATCACCCAGCCACCCTATTCCTCCCCACCCCCAGCAGCCCTCAGTTTGCTTTCTGAGATCAAATATTTTTGACCATGATTGTCTTCTGTAGATAGAGCACTAACTCTGTCCTTGAAAATACTGAATGAAACTTAAAAGTGTACAAGTGGGAGCGTATTTTTAAAATGCTACAGAACTACCTTATTAAGTAATAGTGAGTTGAAAAACTAAAATGGTTATTGTCATTGAGCTCTAAAATTTGGTGATTTGTAGTATCCCATAAATGTATGATGCTGTTTGTTTTATATACAAAAAATACCATTTGACTCACTTTCTTCATGGTATTTATATCTCCTATGGCCACAATTTTATAAAGCAATTTTTACGAAAGCTGTGAAAAGGTCTCTAACTTTTTTTCCCCTATCATAAAGATGGCAACTCATATGTGGAGTTTTGTAAAAGAATCCACAGTGAATATTGTAATTCTCTCCTATTTAATATGTTGTGCTAAATTTCAAGAAATGCATATACTCAATTTTAAAACCTAGTTCATTTTCATTTTTTAGCTTTTAAATGTTAGATACATTGATTTTGGAAATAAAACTGACAAAAATGGTTTTCTGTACTAGCAAATGTCATTTTATATAATAAATTTCTAATCCTATTTTTCTTGGGATTCCTTAAAATTCAGCCCTGATAAAGGAAGTTAAAGTCAAAGAAAAACATTATGTAATAAGTTTTGTGCAATTATTCTACCTGTCCTTCGTTGGTATACCAGCATAATCTTTTTTTATATATATATACGAAAGGGGAAGGTTTTTAACTTTCTTCACAAATATTGCACTTAGAGTAAAAAAAGGGGGTGGGTGGGAGAGAAGTGTCTTTTCTAAGAAATCCTTCCCCTTCTATAAAACAACCTCAAGAGACAAATTTGGCTAGGTACCGCTAAGAATTTACATAGCCCACTTTCATTTTGGATCCTTTATTATAATAGATGCCTGCAATTGAGAATCAGTTCCCCTCTGGGTGGGGGAGACTGCCTGAAGAGAAAGTTAACAACAAAACCAAGCAAATGAAAAGTTTGTGAAAACATATGTGGAAGGTTTTCCTTTAACCCATTCTCAGTGGAGAGCATGGGTCACACATCTTTAGACAAAGGAAGATCCAAGTTATGCTATGTACTTTTCCTGATTATTCTAATAGTATGATGAAAAAATAAGTTATTTCATCCTTTTAACCAATTATATAAAGAAATCTGGAATAAAAAAAAATCCTTTTATGTGTGAATAGCCAAGAGTTTTAAGAGAAAATATTGTCAGTTTCAAACTGATGGCTCCATTTTCCTTCACTCAAATGTGAAGCCAAATATAGATGTTGTCTTTAGGCATTTTATGCAAGTTTTCTTTTAAATTAAGAGAAGATAATTAAAATCTTTGAAGAAATTAGGAAAAGATTTTGGAAGGATGCAGCTATGAAGGTGTTTTCTTCGGATGTCATTTCTGATACAGCATTGATGAAACCCACCTGTTAGAATCTGGGAGGGTGTTTGGTTTTCTTTTATGTTTAAAATAATAGGTGATTATATTTAAAGTCACTTGCTATTTGTGACAAATGCTACCATTTAGGCAATAAATAAGTATAAGACTTCTATCCAAAAAAGCAAGAAAATGTAGTCAAGGTCTTCCACCCAGAATGACCACAAAAATGAAACCCCAACCAACATCCACCCTTGTCATCCACCTTACCGTAACTATTTCTATAACTATGGTGGTGTGTTTCCTCTACTGAGGATGGATTTTTCCCTTTATTTATTATGCATACTAAGTGTTTAAGAATCCTTTCTCTGTTCTGGGAGTAAACTATATAATCAGGAATTTAAAAAATATACTTAAACCTGACACATGAATACTTCCAACATGAAACAATACAATTACAATATGTGGGGCACCTGGGTGGCTCAGTCATTAAGCATCTGCCTTCAGCTCAGGCTTAGGTCATGATTCCGGGATCCTGAGATCAAGCCCCACATTGGGCTCCCTGCTTGGTGGGAAGCCTGCTTTCTTTCTCCCACAAAATTTGTAATAATTAAACCTCTAGATATGTTGGAATCACATAATAGTTTTATGATTATTTGGGAATATGATATATGTTACCCTTTTAAGAAAAATCCAATTTCAAGTTCTAGGAAATACAGGCTTCACTTGAATAGATGCAAATACATATTTCTATCTGTATATGAGTTTTTGTGTCAAAATGTTTCTTTAATATTCTAATTTAGATATTACGTTGGTCTTCCAATTCAGCGTTGTAGTATTCCACTTAATTATATTTAGAGGTCAATTTGTGTTTCTAGAATGGCACAGAAAATTGGGGAAAGGGAATGATCTTTGCCATTCCATTATGCTGGTTACTGAGACTTCATTGTTGACTTGTGAGTCATGGAAGATGAGTAGCTCTACCTATTCTACATACATGTGTGTGTTTGTGTGTATATATATGTATATATATAAATATATACACACATGTGTGTATGTATATATGTTTATGTACATATGAAAATTGAAGTTTATTATTGTAAAAGAGTGATCCTTTGAAAATTCTCCCTATATATATGCAAATTGGCCGCAAAAAGAATAGAAATAGTTAAAATTGGATTTTTTAAATTATTTTCGCTCTCAGTGTTGACCCAATGTATTATTTGTATTTTTTTTCCTTAAGTTTATGAGACTTCTAATAAAGTAACTTCTCAAATGATAAAATTTGGATCATAGAATGAAATAACAGTATTAAAGTCAACAGTGCCTTATCACTTCTATTAACTCATGATTTTCTGAACATCCTTAATAAAGTAAAAAACAAAACTATATGCCATTATATTATCTAATGTAGGCCATTTCAGATGTCATTTGTGATATTTCTTAAAAATACTTTATCACCATTTTTGTACCACTTTTGAGTTCTATTTTAAGCTCTTAGAATAAATCATAGCTAAAATACACAACTACTTTTCATAGTTCAACCATCTTTCTAACAATCTTCCCAACACTTTCCCTTTAATTTAAACTAATTAGAAAGTAAAAATAGAGGAGCACTTTGATATTTATAAATATTTAAATGTTAAAATATTGATATACCTGACTTTCTAATTATTTAGAAATAAAAGGAGCCAGATATATGCAATTATAATAAATTTGGGAAGATTAATCATAGTTTTATGGAGCTTTCCTGCTGTAGTTGAATGGAACCTCATTAAAATATCTATCATGTTAAGTATTTTCTTCAGCACTAAAAATAAATGAGTCAGTAAAACATGAAAAGACCTAGAGGAATCTTAAATGTGTAGTGCTAAGTGAAAGAAGCCAATCTGAAAAGGCTGTATACTCTATGGTTCTATCTGAATGGTATTTCAAAGGTGGTAAAGCTAAGGAGACATAAACAGAAAATTCCAAAAGAAAAACTAGAAGGCACATATTTTAATTTGGCTAATATAATCTTAGGACAGGTAAGTGGAAATGTTTGGAAATGTAATTCAAAAATTATACAGATGAAAGATTTACTGGAGAGCCATGATTTCCCATTTGTATAGTTTTCATTTTGCTCCAGGTCCATGGGAAATCATTTGAAGATTTGGGACAAGGAGTAATGGTAGATCTTGGCTTCCAAAATATGGATTCACCATATTTAACCTGAATGCATGAGATTAGTATTTTATAATAGCGCATTAATAATGAGAAGATAAAAAGACACTTGATTGAAGAAGTTATTTTAGCCTGATCTATTTCATTGCAGTGGTATCAATGAATTACACAATTTTCTTTTCATTCTCATTCTCTCTGTTGTGATTTTTTTAAGGTTTTATTTATTTGTTTATTTGACACACAGAGAGGGAGAGACAGAGAACACAAGCAGGGGGAGCAACAGGCAGAAGGAGAGGAAGAAGCCAGAGCTCAGCTGAATAGGGAGCCCAGCATGGGGCTTGATCCCCAGACCCTGAGATCTTGATGTGAGCCAAGGCAGACACTTCATGGACTGAGCCACAGAGGCACCCCTCTGTTGTGACTTCTTTTTTGGATTTAGAAAGTTAGGCTAGAAGCTAAGCAGAGTCATTTCATTTGTTCAGGAATCTCAAGTAGTCTGTCTCCTTTTGCTTTTCAATTTATAATGATTTGATGGTCAGACTCACTTCTCCACTGAGACCATACTCCTGTAAACATCAGCAATCTCTATCGTGCTCACTTCAGGGAAACCGTCTAGATGGTCTCTTGCATTGACTGTTAAAAAAAAAAAATTTTGACATTATAGATCACGTTATCCTTCCTGAAGCACTTTTTTTCCTTGTGACCTCCTTCTTCATAGTAATTACTCATTTTTAGGATTTTTTGTGATCTTTGATTTATGTGGATGATAAATGTTCACATTCCTTGTTTCCCAAATTCGGCTATCTTATGTTCTCATTTTTATGTCATTGTGCTGTGTGATCTTACTTTCTTCAATGGTTTCAATTATAAGGAACATTTGACAATATGCAAATGCTCAACATAGACACTGTAGATCCCACACCTCTATTTCCATTACATTTGTGGACAATTTAGATTTCCCACTGACCCCAAAACACTGCTCTCAAATTTTTTATTCTTCTAGTATTCCTTTCCTATGGGAATCATATCCACACCGTTCACTTACTAAGTTATAAACATGCCTTTCCTATATTAGTACAGCAGTTTCCTTTGTTGGTAACCAATTTAATTGGATCCCCACTCTACAGTCAGATATAAATCTGATTATATTACTTCTCTGATTATCTCTTTAGTACTTTTGCCAAATTTAGCTCAAGTCCTGTAAAATCGCTTACAACCGTGAGATTTATGGTATGTAATAATTGCAGTGGCATGTCGATGTAATAGTTATGGTATAGCTATGATGCTGAATTAAATAGGACCCCAAACAAATAATAAACAAGGAATGGTTGAAAAAAATTAGAAGTATATTTCACTTGGCTGTCTTCCAGTCCTTTTTTTTCAGGGAACTTGGTCCTTCATCATTCTGTTTAAATGTTTCTCAAAAGGTCCCCTTATCAGCCTAATTCAAGTGAGTTTCCAGGAGATGTTCCTACTCCAGATTGCAGAAAATGGTGCCTCTCACATCTCATTGTCTGCAAACCTAGTGTCTAACCTACAACTAGATGGAATGAAAGCAAGGAAATAGAGCTGTAAATGGAAAGTCTAGCTAATCATTGGGAGGTTCCCTATTTATAAGGAAATGGGATTGTGAGACAGTCTCTGCTACCCCATCAACATCAGTCCGTCCTTGTTTTCCTCATAGTTTGTTTTCAGCCATTGTGATTTGTATTAATTTCCCTAATTATCTTCATCTTTTTGATTTCTTGTGTCAGTAATGCTGTTCTCTCCCTCAGAACAATCCTGTTTACTCTCAGCTTCTGTTACTTCTCTCTAGGAAACACTAAATCATACCATTTCAGAAGCACACACTAAGGATATTTTAATGTATGATTTGCTTATATTTATTGATTACTTTAATAAAAACTTTAACATTTCCCTTTCAATGACTGTAGTATTTTTAGTAATCAATACTTTTACAAATTATTATCAGAATGGATTTGTATAAATGACTTTCTTTTATTTTTTCCACAAAACCAAAGAAAAATTTAGTCTATATTTCTCAGTTTGTATAGGGGCTGGAAAGTTTTACGTATATTCTTTGATAACTTCTGTCACAGTTATTCTGTTACCTTCTGGAAAGCACAATTCAAAGATTAGATTTCTATTATCTGTCTTTCATAGGTCTTGCCATATTTATCCTATGATCTCGATCATTGTAATTTGATTTTATCATATTTTCTTTTCAATTTTTCATATTCAGTTTATGAAGTTTTCTTCTTGAACTGTAGTAAGATTTAAATAGTTTTTTTCTGAAAAAATTTCCTCAGTTTCCTAATAAAATACTTCTAGAGTTTTGCTCTTACTTTGATAATTCAAAATAACACTTGTTTTTCTCTTTTGGTCAGTAGATTTTGCTGCACAGGCCACAAATCAGAAGTTCTTCCTCCATTTAAATTCGGTTGAGGCAAGTTTTGTGCCGTCTCAGTTTTTGTCAATCAGTGGGTGTGTGGTTACCATTGGAATGTCTTTCTATCAACTTGATGTTCAAATTGCCTTCTTAAATATAAGGGGAATTAACAGTATGATGTCCTAAATTGCACCTCAACACTTATTGTCTAGCAAACGTGGGTTATTATAGCTGTCCTTTACACCTGTCTATTCACCTACAGCCCACCTCCTGGCAACAAGAACAAATAGATTGTCTAAAGCATTAAAATTCAGACTCTTCGCTTTTATACGATTCCCTTCCATTGCCTGGACCTAAACACAATCTCGTGTGTGTGTGTGTGTGTGTTTAATATCCCTTCCTGTGCACAAAATGGTAATATCTGTTCTTACTGTCCTCCAAGCTACTCCTCCAGACATATGCTTATTTTCAATCTGTCACTTTCGTACACATATGTATGCACTGACATTCATATAGACATTCCCTAAGTGTCATGGTTCCTCCTTAGGTATTTGAGAAAACATTCACAAATCAGAACAAGTATTATTAAATACATACCATGTGTTCGCTATTATTGAAGGTGATTTTAAGGCAACAATGAAGATTTTCATCGAACAGCCATTATCTAATGTATTTTGAATTTTAGAGGTCTGTATAGGAAATAAACAGAGCAAAGAAAATATAAAGTTATTTTAGAAGATAATACATATCACAGAAACTGTAGACTAGGGTATAAGAATTCTGAGGCTTGATAATTTTAATGAGGTTGGTTTAATATATCTTGAGAAAGACTAAACACAAAATGGAAGAATTTGAGAGAGGTATATATTCAGATATCTTCTTTCCAGATGGAATGAAAGCCAATGCTAAGACTTGGTGTACCTAAGAAACAGCAGGGAGGGCCGTGGGTCTCAGTGAGCTAAAGTGAATAGAGGAAGAGAATAGACGAAATGATGTCAGAAAGGAAATGAGGGACTAAATTGCCAAGAACCTTCTAGGTATTATGCAGACTTTGACTTGGGTTCTGAATTCAGAGTTTGTGCAGCGGAAAGGCAAGCTCTGATTTGTGGGTCCTGGGGATCCCTTTGTATTGAAAATAAACAACAAAGGACAAGGATGAGAGGGGTGAAAGTATTTAGAAGGCCACTGCAGTAATCCACAACAGAAGTGATAAAATTTGGTACTCATACTAGGATCGAGTGAAAGAGATAAATGTTGGTGGGGATCTTAATATGATTTTGAAGTAGACATCATACGATTTTCCTAAAATATTAAAAGAGATATTATGAGAGAAAAGGGGAGTGAAGAATGCCTCTAAGATTTTGAGACCGAATGACTAGAAGTTCAAAGTAGCTCTTATCAGCTGAAATGGGGAAGATCGTGGACAGAAAATATTTTGGAGGAAACATCAGAACATAGTGTAGCATACTGAACTCAAAATCTTTCTAAGACAGCCACTGTGGGTAAAAAGCTGGATGTGTAGGAACAGAGCTCATGAATGTCTTGGCTTAGATCTACTATGACCAAATACCACAGATAGGCAGTTTATACAACAGAAATTTATTTCTTACCATTCTGGAGGCTACAAGTCCAAGATTGAGGTGCCAAACTTTCAGTTCTCAATGAAAGCCCTTTTCTTGTCTTATAGACCACTGCTTTTTCATTATGTGCACACATGGCAGAAACATTTCTCTCCTGTTTCTGCTTATGGTCTGATCGGGGGACTTCACCCTCATAACCTAATTACCTCCCAAATGCCGTATTTTCAAATGCCCTCACGCTGGCGGTTAGGGCTTCAACATTTTACTTCCGGAGGGATCTATTTCTTTCCTTAACAATGAATATGAGAAGGATATTTGACTTTTGTGGTAGATAATTTCTGTTTTATGAACCATACTTCTTTGTATTTATGGTCCTGAATAGTCTCACTTTTTTGAATGTGGGCCAGTTTTGTGATTCATTTGTAACCAATGCATTGTGGCCACATGAGAAGTCTTACAGCTTCCATTTAGATTTACTGTAACAATTGCTCTGGAGGAAGCCAGTTGCCATGTAGGAGGTTTGGCTAACTTGAGACTGTTAAGTCCTGGGTAATGTTGCCATGTGGAGAGAAGGGAATATCTGCACAGTCTCCAGTAGTTCCAGCCTAACCATCCCAGAATTCAAACCTATGAGTGGAAAAGACATTTTTCATGGAAAACTCAATTAAGTCTTCAGGTGATCCCAGACAGTCCTGTTGAAAGCTAACTGCAACTGCATGAAAGATCTCAAATGACAGTTTAGCTGAGTCCAGTCAGCTAGTCTGAGCAGAGAACTATTAATAGGTTTTTTACTACAACATTTTGAAGTGATTTGTTGTATCCAAAAGTCATCAGCCTACAGATAATACGTAAATCCTCATGTTTTGGTACATTTTCCAAGAAAATGAATACAGGAAGGGACAATAAGTGAGCTAGGTACAGAACCCCAAGTAATTTATCTGTAAGTTACGGAAGAAGACAATTGGTAATAAATTAGGAATCCAGGCTTAAAAATTATTGAATTATTATTTGGGGGTTGAAAAATTGGTAGTCTTGAAAAGAATGGCAGAAGACTTAATTTCGTTGGTTTAAGGGAAAATAAGAAAAATCATTCAAGGGAAAAATAAAAAAATAGTTTTATAGACAAAGGTTAAAAGTGAAGAGATCTTAATGAGGGTTCTATTACCATAGTTTAAATCAGATTTCAGGAAGCAAATAGGAATTCTGGAATATTCAGAGATCAACAATGGTAAAGTGCTATTCGTACCTCATGGCTGAAGGAGACAAGGGAGGAAAGTGTGTACTTTAAGGCCAGAGTTAGGTGAAATAATCGAAGAGTCACCAGAAAAGTAAGGACCGGTATGCAGAGAAGGGGCAGGAGAGCAATACTCAAATTCTCTCTCCTTCTACTCTCTGATATCCCTTTACCATTTGTCCCATTGCAAAGTAGCCTGGCAGATGCTGTCAGTAGGGCTCAGGCTAACAGACGGAGAGCAGGCCCTGGGAGGTCAGGACATAAAGTGAAGAACAAAATTAATAAAGGAAGTAAGACATGAAGATCAGTGACAACAAATGAGATTCATACACATTTCAAGGAGAATAATTGATGCTGACTCTATATTATATCTAACTTGCTTTCAAAGATCCAAGTTTTTAATGTCTATCCTACAAGTGTCATGCGATCCAAGTTTCAAATACCATTGTGTGCATTCTTTTCCCTACTTTCTTACAGTGAACATCAGTCATAAGAGTTTGTGTTGCCACTTTGACCATTAAAAATGCTTTGACAGAATGCAAATATAAAGTCACTGTTCGGTTTTCTTTAATTCCAAAATAGGAAAGTGCCTAAGGGGAGCAGGAAATTGTGCTTTTGTGATAATACTATGTTAGAATAGAAGGCAAGAAATAAATCTACCTAAGGAACCTGGAATTTGGGTTATGGGTCAAGTAGAAGGGAAGAAGGAGAAGAAATATAGATCAATCACTCCAGGGAGGTGTTTTTATGACTGGATACATGTGCTGAGAATATTGCAGACACAATGTTGCCTTTCATATAAATGCAACACATTGTCTGAATAGGGGAGGAATGTTTACTGAGATTTTCCATTAATAGATTCAAATCATAGTCTGGACTACTCAGCAGAAATATGAAAATTGTCCAAGAATTTGATGAGTCTTATTGAATGGTTTTAGTGGACATCAACTTTTTTTATTGTACCTGCTGATTCATAAACACTCAGCCAAACACAGAGCAGGGATCTTCATAATGATGTCGAATTCCATCCCTGCTAGTTAACCTTATGGGCTTGACTTTCATGCATAAAATGGGTTTCCCTTAGGTTTTGTTTTGTTTTTCATTACCGGAGGGACAATAGTAGTAGTTTAAAAGGCCACATATGCAACTTAGACGAATGATTCCTGAGTTGGAATTGACTGATATATCCTC